>KZ072162.1:52051-66352 GCA_002091845.1 Anopheles cracens
TGGCTTGCAACCGATTCCGTTGCTTCCTTGCTTTCGCCCCTTCCAACCCACGGCCGTGCGTTCAAAGCTTCAAACGCTACATTTCCCACCGATTTCGTACTATTCAAAGCTCGCATTGTCGTACAATTACTAACTGTTTTCTGTAGCGATAAAAGCTACTGCCCACGGTTGCCCATACGCTGCCGGAGGTACCCATGTGTTGTTTTGATAAGCACCGTAGTTAGTCTGTTTGTTATGACAGCCACTGTCAATCGAAGAACGCGCTGACTTTGGTCCTTAGACGACCGGCTAGGGTTACTGTGGGTTGACAGAAAACAATGATTTGGTCGTGCTGGGCGTTCGGAAGGAGTTTGAGTAATTGTCACAATTGCATGAGCCATGACAAGCCGCGCTGAATAATTGGTCGCGGGTGTACCCCGGGCCATCCTGTACCACCCGCACCGATTGACGTTTAACGTGCAAGCTCAAATTTTCTTGCTCCTGGTAGGAGGTGGTTGAATTTTTCAGACGTCCAATGCTCTAATTGTTCCGATCAGTCAACCCAGTGCTCGAACCCAGTGGAGAGGAGATCTAGCCGCCTGAGCTGCCTGACACACATTAACACGATAGTGATCTCGCGGGAAACGGGCGTTTAATTAAGCTTCGAACCGGGCCTCACGTGGGTGGGACTGGGGGTTTTCGCTTGTCAAGACTGTTATCAATAGACGTGCGCGTGGCATTTTGTTTGCGTTACGCTCGAATCTTGTCAACGCGTCGAAGGCTTGCAGCAGGGCCGTGTGGGTTGCGGCAGTGAACAATTCGATTCATTAAGGTGGACATGCTTACTTAGGTGGCGGGTGCAATTATTGACGGGATGTGGAAATTAACATCTCCGGAGAGTACGCAATTCTCCCTATGCTTGCAGCTAGGGCAGAAGCTTTGCTGTGAGGTTGCGCTGCTTGCTCCTGAAACGACTGACTACAGCTAAAACTACTGCTTTGTGCTTACCCATTCTGCTATTCCAATTGCAGTGTGTATGAAAACGAAAGCAGATTAATATCAGCATGCGACGGGCTGGCAGCTTCTTGCTGGCGGTGGTGCTGGTGGTGGTCAAGAACTGCCTGTCCTCAGTGACTCACGAAGAAGTTTGTTCAACAGCAAGCGGTGCCGTTTGTTATGGCACAGCATTGACCGATCGATGACGGTACGGTACGATCTCGCTGTGCAGCCTTACTGCGTTGGAATGTGGTTTTCATTGGGAGTCTATGCCGGAGTTCACCCGGTGGTGTACTATTTTCACTCGATTTTGCGCAGCTAACGAATAACTGATGATCGAATAACTCGTTCCCCGGCGAACGGTTCACTTTTGGAAGGGTTGAAGTCTTCAAGATCATATTGCACCGCTTAGTTTACTCTCGCAAGTTTTATTAACTTAAAAATATGGTTTAAATTAATCTTTTAACACTTAATCTTGAGTATTTTTTATCAGGAAACGTTTAGTATTATAAACTCCTCAAAATCATTGATTTTTTCCTCACATAGGAAACAAAGTACTGCGGACTCCGCGATGAGTGTGTTTTCATTTTGTCCACCAAAAGCTATACGGAAACCCGCACGATACCGACACGCTAGCACGGTTGCAGACCCTGGTAGCAACAATTTATTTGCTCTCATTCATTCAATTAAGTGCTGAATGTTGGATTTTTCTGTTGTTTTTTCTCTGCTTTTCTCTCTCTCTCTCTCTCTCTCTTTCTCTCTCCCCGCCTCGGTTTTGTTTGTTTCGCATGACGTTTCCCATCTGCTGCCCGCTTAATTTGTCTACCGGTCGGCGAGCGTTCCGATGGAAAGTGGCGCGCCGTCGGTTGATTGCGTTTAGGTCAAGCGTTCGCTGAAGGACTCGTCCAGTTTGGGAGGAAATGGGTTTAAAGGGAAAGACCCCCCGAAAAAGTAGCAACATCATGACCCAGCTACCACCAATCATTGTGGTTCCTGTCGTGTCGATACCGTCGTCGAACTTGCACGATACTGCCGCAAACGCATACACCCAAACTACTTTTATGATCCGTTTCCTAGCAACCCAGTGCTCGAACCCAGTGGAGAGGAGATCTAGCCGCCTGAGCTGCCTGACACACATTAACACGATAGTGATCTCGCGGATGAACGGTGTCAAGATTTGACGCCACTATCGCGATCCGTGCAACCGATCTTACGTCCAGTTGGCTGTATCGATTTGAAGAATTTTTTATCTCAACACTGCCCCCGGCTATGCTCCTGCGTGTCACTCCGGCATGGCTTATGGAATGCGCCACGATCAGCGCTCAATTAGGCTAAGTTTGTGGTGCCCTATGGAAAGCTTCCAATCCGTCCCCCATCGTGACCCCATATCCTTCAGCGTACCTTTGACCGGCATCTTCCTAACCCGGCGGTCAGCTTCTGCGATATTGACCTCCGGGCGGTAGTAAAAAAAAAAACAATACAACAACATTTAATTAGTCGTCAAATACTTTGCGTGCCATTCACCGGGCATCGCGTGGCACAGAGGTGGTACCGTGGTAGACAAACATCAACGGCAGTGAAACCGGCGCGAAATAATAAAACAAAAACCGTTTCATCGGACAAAAAAACCCGACTCGAACGCCGCCGTCCAACCATTCCGTAAGAATGACGTTTTAAAAGGGATACTCGAGATCCGAGATACACGGTTAATGAAGTTCCATTTTTTCGGTTTCGGTAAAAGTGAATATGGGCCATAAAATTGGCACACGGGGCAATAATGATATCTTGCCCGCAGGGCGCGCGGGTAGCCACAATTTTTTCGGATCGCTTTCGACACGGTTCGGGCCGCGTCGAAACGCTCGGGGAGCGGCGGAAGGGACACTGATTTTCCTTTTATTTCATTTGTAAACTTTGAAAACGTTTAACCACATGGCGCGCGCTAGAACACCACCCCCGGTGGGAAGAAAGAACGCGGTGCACAAGTACACACCGCCACCGAAGTCGCCATGCACGGTGGCGGTGGTATGCCTGCGCCCGCGGCAAAGGCGATGTTTAAGTGATTTTGGAAGCGAAAGGCAAACGAAGTGGCTGTGCGAAGCCCGCAGCAACCAGCCAGGCCACTAACGCGGCCGGATCGTACTCGAGAATTATGATTGATCGCTGCCGCGTGCTGTCCGGAGGCATTCCGGCTCGACCCGGCTCGACAATATTCTGGTCTACCACCGGGCACCAACACCGGCAGCCCTCGACAAGGGTCCGTAAGTATCATAAGCCTACCGCCCAGTCCCTTCCGCACTGGCCGGTTGATTCGCAACAGCAGCAACAACAACAACAACACGAAGAAACAAAAACGATGGTGCTTGCCAGAAGCAACTCTTTCGAGCGTTTCTTTCCGGGCTCTTATATCGATTCTTGAGTGCAGCAAGAGTAGGGGCAAGAGTACGAAAAACAAAACTCCCGAAATTTTGAACGGTGTCAAGATTTGACGCCACTATCGCGATCCGTGCAACCGATCTTACGTCCAGTTGGCTGTATCGATTTGAAGAATTTTTTATCTCAACACTGCCCCCGGCTATGCTCCTGCGTGTCACTCCGGCATGGCTTATGGAATGCGCCACGATCAGCGCTCAATTAGGCTAAGTTTGTGGTGCCCTATGGAAAGCTTCCAATCCGTCCCCCATCGTGACCCCATATCCTTCAGCGTACCTTTGACCGGCATCTTCCTAACCCGGCGGTCAGCTTCTGCGATATTGACCTCCGGGCGGTAGTAAAAAAAAAAACAATACAACAACATTTAATTAGTCGTCAAATACTTTGCGTGCCATTCACCGGGCATCGCGTGGCACAGAGGTGGTACCGTGGTAGACAAACATCAACGGCAGTGAAACCGGCGCGAAATAATAAAACAAAAACCGTTTCATCGGACAAAAAAACCCGACTCGAACGCCGCCGTCCAACCATTCCGTAAGAATGACGTTTTAAAAGGGATACTCGAGATCCGAGATACACGGTTAATGAAGTTCCATTTTTTCGGTTTCGGTAAAAGTGAATTCTATCTCACGAACACCGCGACAACACCGTGATCTACCTGCGATCGGTGTGGCGAACATTTATTTAGTGTAGTGCAATAATTAATTCACCCCATTCGGAGGGCTCCCTCCCATCGCAGCACGCACCGGCCGGGATCGAAACCGAACCGAGTGATCTACCCTTTCTAACCATTCCGCGCGAATGCGGAACTGAATTCGCGGCCACCTCGCGCCCTCGCCCACCCATCCACCCCGTGCCTGCGCCGTGCGTCCTTAAGCGTACGCCAGCGCTAGCGTAACTACGCAAATTTGCCACACACTTTTCAACCACTCCGCTCCGCGTTCCCTTGCTGGAAGGAAGGCTGTGGCCAACGCCGGCTAACGTACGTTCTTATCGTGTCGCCACCTCGTGCCGCTGGACGCGCAGGGCCACCGATTACTCTCCCCCACCTTTTTTATAGCAACCATTAGTTAGACCCGAGCACGATGTATTCACGTGTGTGTGTGTGTATGGGTTGTACGTACGTGTGCGATCAAAAACACGCGTATGTGCGCTGTATGTGCGAAGGCAAACCGTATGTAGTGGAGAGCGCTGCCGGTAAGAAACTAAATCTACCAACGAAGGTATAGACTTCGCGCTGCATAAACACCGTCGCACGAGTGCAATCGATTTCAGTGGGGAGATAAATGGATTCCTATCCGTTTTGGTGACGATAAACAAAAAGCGAACGAAACGAAGCTCTCCTGAAGCCGCCGTCCACCCGGGTGGAGAGGCCCTGTCGCCTCGTGATACAGATAAAGTGAGAAAAATCCTCTAAAATTTCAAATCTCCTCGACGGGATCTGGGATCCGGCTCGCGGCCCGGAGCGTGGAAGCGGTAAACGGTGGCAGCCGTATCCATTAAAAAAGTGCCACGTTTTAAGCGTTCCACCGTGTCACAACAAGCAGATAGATAGCCTTCTCTTTTTTGTTCGTCGCATGGCAGGTGAGAAGGGAGACCACAACAACAAAAAACCGATCGATCCTACTGAGATCCATATCCTTGCTTTCGAGCGCCCAGCCAGCTCGGGAGACAGCGACCAGCGGGTGGTCATGATGGTCAACCGTTCCTACCCATTATCCCACCCGTCGCTTGCCCCGCTCGCTTTGCGTAATCGTGAATCCAATTTGAGTAGTTCACACCGGCCGGATCGGATCGGTTTCCTCTTCCATCGGGCGCGCGCTAGAACACCACCCCCGGTGGGAAGAAAGAACGCGGTGCACAAGTACACACCGCCACCGAAGTCGCCATGCACGGTCGAAACGCTCGGGGAGCGGCGGAAGGGACACTGATTTTCCTTTTATTTCATTTGTAAACTTTGAAAACGTTTAACCACATGAGGAAAGGATTTCGCGACCGCTCGGAGGTTCCCGAATATGGGTCAGTGGGTGTTTTTTTGTTTCGGTTTGATAATCGGGCAAACATTGCTAGTCGTCGAAGTTTTTAATTCCTGCCCTGTAAAAGTGCCAGCAAAAGGAGGATATTTCTCTTCCGTAGTAGCCGAAAGCTTCGTTTTTCGATCTGCTCCATTGTAAATCTGTACGTAGTTGAACCTGTACAGATTTCCATAAGAGAAATTTCGATCAAACATCAATATCTCGCCTGGAGACGTCATTTCTTGCCCGCTTTGGTTGTGTCGCATGTGCCATAAACATGTCCATCCACCGTACACTGAACCCCTAATTTGTAGCTTGACTTGCACCTCCGATGATTTATGCCCCTGGCCATCTATAGACCGAGCGAGGCGAGGCGGTAAAAGGCCGTTTGCGAGGGCTTAGGGAGCAAACGTTTGAATATTCAATTGCGGGCCAGCACCATATTACGCTGCTTTTAGAACTCGAACGAAACTCCACTAACGCCCACTTCTCGGATGGCAGCCAGCACACCGTTGGAAAACTTACTCTACGCCGATCCATTCCAACAACGAACGCTGGGCTGATCTTTAACCTCCGATCAACGACACCTAGCGAAGACAATAAAAATGCTTAATCTTATACGCGCATCTCCACATGAGCATGTCTTTTTTTCTTACTACGTTCGTCTCACTCTCACGCTCACACTGCAAAACATATATAAAACACATTTTCCCTTTCGAACCGGTGGCCGAAGTACGGTCCTAGTAGGCCGCAGGCGAAATCGAACGTTAGCAGGAGAAGGCACAAAAAACATATAAAAACAATTTTATTATTTTATATCAATTTACGCGCCAGCTTAGCCCTATTCCGGCAACCCCAGCGCCGATTCGTGTTACTAAAAACGCCTTGACCAGTTTCCAGAACTTCAACCCCCATAAGCCACCCTATAAAACTTTACGACTCCTTCTCCTCCCGGGGGGGATACGCGGAGATCCGCATTATCTGGCCGTTATTTTGTGCTGTGGAGTAGCCTTTTATTTCGAGCGTTTCGAGCTCTCCGCTGGGTTTCCCCTGGGCGAGCGATCGTCATGCCCTTTCGGGTGTCATATCGGATCCAGTCGTTAAAATTTGTTCGATTAGCAATAAATTGTGTAATAATTGGTAGTGCAAGACGATATAGGTCTCACGTTCGCGACGAGGAGTTATAAATTTTGTGAAAATTAATGCGCTGGGCTACGAAATGGCTAGCACAGTTTTGAGTTGCGTGCGAAAACTTGAAATACTGTTTTCGAAAACAAATATAACCCGGCGCCACGTTTTTTTTTTCTCCCTGCAACGCGACCACTTTCTCTGACGCTTTCGATAGTGCTTTTCTTTGAAGAACACAACGCTCCAAGCGGCTCCTTCACCGTGTGCCGCTTGCGTTAAGGTTAGACAACGTTACAAGATTGTCACAATAAACGCGGTATTTCTTCTGCCTAAATCGCAACGCAATGCTCGCACCAAAGACCTTAAGGCTTTCGGATTTTGTGCGTCCAAAGTCACCCCTTTACGGTGGGAAGAAAAAACAAAATCACCCGTAACAAAAAGCTCGTTCATGTCAATAAGGTGTGAAATCGATAATTTATAATCGATAATTTATATTGGATTTTCGCCTTCAAATCGCCTTCGCGTTCCTTTCGCTGCGTCGCTCGGCTGCTTCTCCTCGGGCTTACAAAGATCGGTGCGGGATTATTGAGCTATTTCGAGTTACGCGCCTATCGCGTACCGCATAACCCTCCGAAACTTCGCGCCTTCAAGCCGCTCGGTCGCGTTTTCGTGGAGCTCCTCGAGCGATTTATCGAGTGCACTGCCCGGAGCCAATTTGTTTCCGTAGCACCCGCAAGAAAGCTGTAGGCTTGCTCGAGCGAAGAAGCAAAAAAACATACGAAAACCTTTCCCGTCTCGGACACCGCAAGCAGTCTCCCACGGCCCACGCGTTCGGGACGAGCGTTTGATCTGGTTTCGATCGGCGGTGCTTTGTTAGAGGTGGATGTTTGTACTTCCACTTCAGATTGACCGTCTCCGGCGGGATCGATCTTACTTGGAGCGGTGCGAGCTTTGGAGGCGCTAAGGATTTTTTTTCTTGTGCAAACCAATGTTTACTGTAACGATCACTTGTGCTCGAAATGAGAATGAGTATCATACAGGCAAACCTCTTAAAGAGTTGAACTAAACAAACATATTTTACTACGTTTTTTATTTTTTATAATTGTCATGTAATAGAGACGAAAATTATTTTCTAAACATATTCGCTTGTAAATAATGAAATTAGGGAATTAATTTCTTATTGCAAACAATATTCATGTGGTATCATTTGATACGTTCGAATTTTTAGTCGATTGCTCGTCAACGATGAGCTATCGACAAGCCATTATCACCTGAAATCTGCTTTTCATATAAAACTTCGAAAATTTTGATTGAAGAATTCTAAAACTTTGTTTTTATGTATTACTTCCCCTATAAACCAATATGCAAGTTCCAAAATTGTTTTTTTCCCAAATTTCAAAGGATTTTTATTATATTATGATTTTTATTAACATGGATTTTCACTTCAAAAGACTGAGAGATGAAAAGGTTCGACACAAAAATTGTTAGCGCACAACTGGTGAAACTTTAAGTAAAATAGTTCTACAATTGCCACGTATTGTTCTACATTTGCACGCTGGGAGTAACAAGTATTTAAGAAATTTTCAAATGTTAAAAACTAAAAAAAAACTTTTAAAAACTTTGCAAAATTATAAAAGTTTAGATGAAACAATAAGGGCTATCGACATGCAGCTCTTATTGTTTCGAGCAATCAAAGCTCAAAGTTGCTGACACCGGATTTGACCGTTAATGAAAATTTTGTTTTTTTTTTAAAGAAAATCCAAATTTTTGCGATAGTTGCAGGAATTTCGACCTACCTGAGCAGTGGACAATAATTGGTTCTGCTAAAAGCATTCTTACATCGTGCATAACAACGGCAAAGAATGTACAAATTGATTTGTGACAATACATTTCCCTATAAATCCCTATCTCCAGCCAATCTCACGGTGATGCCATATACACGCTTAATCAAATAAATGTTAAACCCATCGCGAACTCAACGCCCGCATACGTGATCCGCACGGGCCGGGTGTACCGGTCGACCAGAGCTAAAGCAGGAAAAAAAAAAAACAAACCTTCCAGCCACTTGACACACCCCGAACGCCCGAAGACGTTTGCTTTACGCCTTGTCCTTTCCAGCGAGCGGTCCCGACCGTGTTCAACACGCTTTTAGGGGTCACAATGTCAACCGTAGATCACCGAATATCGCACAATAAATAATCGTTACGGCCGCGAACGCATCTCTTAGCCGCGCGATAAAGCAGAACCGCGCGAGAGCCGCTCAAGTGGCCACTCTCGCGTGCGCACACAGGCTCTTCTGTCGGAAGCTGGCCGAAACCGAGAATGGAAACGGTCCCGGGCAGGAACGCTTCGGTTCGAGCTTTTTCTGTTGCCTTTCAGCCACCCAAAACCCGCGGCGACTGGGATGGGGATGCGAGCGTGCCAGAAGAAAAAATAGAAAACGCAAACATCGAAGCTTTAAACAGAAGATACCAGAAAGATAAACAACGGTAGGACAGAGAGGGAGCGACAGTGAGAGAGAGAGAATGAACGAAAGAACAAAGCGTACGACCGCGATAAAGAGACGGAAGAAAAGCGAGCGAGAGAAAGCAAACTGCGATAAAAAAGTGTAAAAAAGACAACGAGCAGAAAACGGAACGAGCGAAAAAGCTCAGCGAAGATTTAATGAATGGAATAAATGAATGAATTTGTACAACATTTCCTGCTTCACCGGTTACACCAGACCCCTTGCTCCGTGGAGGAGAGGGCCAGCTGGGTAGTCTCTCGCACTCCCTTCCCCTCCTTCAAGTGTCTTCTTTGACCGCTAGATCGATCGTCTTGACCAGCTCACCCAGCAGGCACCGAGCATCGCACACTTATCAGTGACTCGCTCCATCATCCGTCCATTCCAATCGTTCGAGACTCGTTGGAAACACGAGGGGGGATTTCATCGTTTTTCCCGAAGCCTTTGCACACCCGTCCAACCGCTTCGGATCTTTACCGTGAATTGTCTTGTCCCCCACACGCTTTGCATGCCTGTCCGCCCGCTGCGGCATGTTCAGAGCAACGCGGAGCTTATTTTCATTTTTATTTGGCTGTGCTTTACCACCATCATCATCCATTTGGGCCGCACCGTGACGTGGACAGTTTTGACAGTGCCACTGGAAGGTGCACACGGGAAGATCCGAAAGGCTGATTCGAACCGGACGCTAATTCGCTTGGTGAGCGAGTAGTGCGCGAGACGCGAGACCCCGTTGACAAATGTAGTAGGAGAACGTGGAGCTGTGGTGAAGAGTTTCTTTAATTTCATTAATGCGCACGAAACTGGTTTCATCTTCATTCATGAAAAGACAGATCCATCCACTTCTCGTAATGCCGCATGGGTGCCCTTGCTCGGGAAGCAAGTTCTTGATCGTGGATTAAAGAAAGTTGCGAAAACAGCCATCATCTAGACACTTGCTCGTTTGGAGATTCCTTTTCCTTTACGGAGCACTATCAACGCAATCGTTCGGCGTTTCCCTCTGTCGATCCAAATTCGCTGCACGCACTGGATGCGCTGGTTCCTCGTGGCAAGTGTTGCCAAGACATGATCTCCGTGCTCGTGTCACCGCTGCAAGCGGATCCAGCCGGGGCCGGAGGGTGACGGTAATTTATTTAATGTTTTGAAACTTAATACCCACCGAAATAACAAGATTTTTATTTCCTCTTTGCGTCGTCATATGCACCATATACGGAGAGTGCTCATCCCCCGGGATGGACACGATAATTGACACGAAATTTATGTTGTTCGGTGCCGAGTCGATGCGTGATCTTGTTATCTCTTTATTGCAATGTTCCGTGCGTCCAGGTGGAACCCTTGGTGGATCTGGTGACAAAGTTGTAGGGAATACGTGAGGAGACTTCAGGAACGGAGAATGTGGTGCCAATGTTGATATCTTCTTTTGAACTGGCTGCAATTACGCATCTGGTACCAAGTAAGTGAAAACCAGAGCAATGCTGTGAGGCGAAATAAAATGTCTCGTACCCATATGCCTTGTAGCCGATCGTAGGTGTCCAGCAAACCTGGCGTAATACAGCTTAGATTGTGAATTGGAATGCGAAAATATCTATTCAGTTACCAATATAATATAGGTAAACTTGAAGATCTTGGCAGACCAATACTAGTTGATTTTGATGTATATAAATTTGGATCATCAAGGCAATACGATGTTCAAAGTACTATGAGATCTGAAAAATATAATCTTTTTACTAGAATGATATCTCTTCAACTATATCAAAATAACAAAACCCGTTTAATTACATTGCTAATTTGTAATATTTGATTCATCAAATGTCTGCAATCAATTAGGTGATCTTAGTAACCGCCACAGAACTACTTTAAAAATAGGATCAAAACCGATTAGGATTCTAGCTCAAATTGTTATATTGTTAAAAAAAACATATAAGAAGTGTCGCAATAAGTGAAAAAATAGTCCCGCCGTCAGTATCTCCATCATCCGTGCCTTAACGTCCTATAGCTCCTGGCGACAACGACGACAACAAGCATTACTAATGATCCTACAAAACCAGACAGCGTACAGCGTGCGCTAGGCCAATCATGTCGCGCGGATTGGCAACAGGACTCGGCGGTGGCGGCCGGAGGAAATGGAATAAAAATGATCTGTCTGATTAGCAGCGCGTGGGTGTTTCAATTTCCAAGCTGCACGGAGCTGCTCATGATTCCGGCGATACTACTGCAACTAATGCTCCGACTGCAGCGCGAAACGCGGCAATTATTCCCTTAATTCCCACAGTGGAAGTGGCTTGTCATTGTGCGCCGCGATTGAGCGGATCCCCGGAGGCCCTTCCTCCTACCGACCCCTCGAACAATAGCCCACATAGTGAGCCGATGTGCGCTATCTGATTGAGGCAGACGATTTTCTCGCCCGATGTCTACCGCGCTACTCTTGCACGGCACGGCAGGGATGGTCCTCTGTTTATGTTTCGCTATTAGGACGCAGGCGTCAGTACATGTCACTCTGCTGGATTCGCGAATGCATACAATGACAGTTGACAGTTCCGAACGGTACGGGTAGACGGTCTGCCTGGCCGCCCCCGGTAACTGGGCCCGCCAGGCACCACCGCGACGGTGCCGGTGATGAAATCAAGAAGATTTACGCGATCGCAAAAGATTGATGATGAATTTTCCTTTGCCCACGAAGCGCGGCCAGAACCGCTCCGCTCGGAATGACACCCGTGTGAAGGTGCGAACGATACGGCCGATCTTCCGTGGACGGGACGAACACGGCTAAATAGTCGGCCGAAACAGATGACTCATACCCAGTGCAGCGTCGTACAATTTAACCATTTTGCATCGCCGCTGCTGCACTGCCAACGATTGACTAATTTATTATTTACAGTACCGTTCCTGCAGGCATTGGCAGCGCGATCAACCCACCTGCGTAGATCGCCTGCAGACGTTTCCACCTTTTCGTTTCCGGACGCAACGCATCAAACCACCCGCGGGCGATCCGCGCGTCAATCCCACGGGGAGAAATTAGAAACGAAATATCATTCCACATAATTACCTCCGCATGATGATGGAAGAGCTGTGCAATATGTAATGTGTCAGATAAGCCCCGCGAGTCAGACATTAGTGGCAGACACGAATTGTATACATTGTTCCTTAATAGCGCGATCGAGCAATTTCTTCACCGTCGATCATGCACTCCACGCAAGATGTGGCGGTATTGTTTATGCGCGTGCTAAGCTTACCGATATGGTAACTGATACATTAACATCCCAAACGGTACCCGACGAATGAATTCAGCATCTTTATGTCACCCCAACGATGACACTTTATCGATTTTTAACGAACGATCCGGCGTGGCTCGAACGAAAACAGAAACCATCGCATTAGTCACCTCCGTGTGTTTCTTTTTTTTCCTCGACCAGTTTGAAAATAGATGTGCGCTTAGGCGAACATTTTTGCCAGCTCGTAAAATCGACCGCTGACCGCCGAGGTCAAGTTCTGCTGGACGGGCGCAAGCCCGGCGCGGTCCATCTAGGCTCGTTATAATCTATACCGCCCGGCACATTCCATTCGCGCCTCTAATCGCACCTCCGATCAGCTCTCGATCGTCATCTGGCAGCGGAAATCGTCATCAGCGTCACCTGGACACGATATCCGCCGCTCGCTCGGCGACCGGCCCAGGAGAGAGGAGAATCCAAACTTATCGAGGCATAAATTAAATTTTTTATTACTCATAAACTGACCGACGCCCGATGCCCGGGGCCGGTGCGCGTTCGAGGTGTCTAAAAACTCTAGTTAAGTAGATTCCTTCTCCTTATTGGAAGAAGTCGTTCCTAAATACAGGTATGCATACACACACATGCGCACGCACACGAACGCCGGCACGCACTTGCCGCAAGGTCCGGGCGTCTCTTGAATGAACCACCCAAACTGGAAGCCCGATAGAAACCCGCCCGGTGGAAGGCGATGAAGAAAATTCAATAAGAATCCATAATCGTAAATTATGTCATATTTATAGTCGTTTAAAGTATGCACCCGGTGGAAGGCGATGAAGAAAATTCAATAAGAATCCATAATCGTAAATTATGTCATATTTATAGTCGTTTAAAGTATGCTCATGCGGTCGCGTTTTATTCCGCCGGGCGTTAAGCGCAAACCGCGCGGACCGCGGAGGATGCGTGCGGCTTCGCAGCTTCCCCCACCGCGATAAGAATCCCCTTCGGCGATGTTTTGTGTCCCGTTCCTCGTTTCCTGTTTCGGTCCACTTTCCACTGCCTGCTGCTGGGTCTTCGCAGTCGCGAATGATAAGCGTGACGAAGTTCATATCTATTATTTAACGCTTCTGAAACCATTTATCTCACGGCACGAGATGTGCGCCATGTTTTGACCGCGGGCCCTGCTTCGGAGGCACAACGTCCGATTACCGGGCTGGAAGCACACGTTCCGGGCGTGAAACAAACAAATGAGGAAGATAGCAGAACCGGACACGACGGATCGTCGTCCCGGGTGAGACCGCACATTAAGGCTGTGCGCCCTGCTGTGTTTGATTTAATTTTGTGTATTCGCATGTTTCTTTTTTGATGGGAATAAGAAAAAATGCTCACACATACGAGTTCTTCCAATCGCCACTGCGGGTTATTCGGATTTTTGGAAGCTGCTTTGCGACATTTTAATTTTATGACACAAATTGGCATATAAATTCCAGGCTGCTTAAGAAAGTTGGAGTCGCGGCTCGCAACTGCTCCTTCAAAAATATGCTACGATTTAATGCTTCCGGCACCATTAACCACTTCGGACTTAATTAGCCCGGCGAGCGTGATCGGTTTTACCTTCAACCTCGCACGCAGGACTTAAGTGTCGAATGTGATACAACCTCGCGATTTTTGACATATGACCTCTCGGAATCATTATTTTCGTTAATTTACAACCCAACCGGCCCCAGTGTCACCTTTCTTCGATAATTCAGAACAAAAGGACACTTAACCTCGCCGCCGGCACCAACGCTTCCTGACGAACGCACCACATAAATCAACGTCCAGCCGTACGTCGTCGAGCGATCCTTCTATGGGCATCGTGTGTGCGCCGGCCGAGATGGAAAACGTATCCCAAACTGCTTCCTTCCTACACCCCGGTGAGGTCAAAGCCGATCGGTGGTGTCGAGATGATTGAATCTTTCCGAAGGTAAGAAAAGTTTTAAGAAAAGATTTTTCAAATATTTCAAAACCTGCCCATTTCTGATTCAATGTGACAAATGTGACAAAT
>KZ072162.1:84616-97254 GCA_002091845.1 Anopheles cracens
CCAAACGATCCAGAGGGGGAACAAGATAGTCTGAATAAGAAGATGAAAAAAATGAACCGAAGGTGGCAAACACCGCACAAAACACTTCATTTGCAGCGTAAATTCGTTTTCAACCCCCTCAAACTCAAGCCAACAGCTGTATCGGATAGGTCATGCGAATGCATACAGTGCATGGAAGAAAATCCACACACAAACACACACTCACTTTGCAATACAATCGATAATCGCGATCATAATTATTATTCAATTATTGAACGGAGCATTCCGAGTGATGTGATGTTTTTTCTCTCTCTCTTCTTCTGTTTTTTCGCAACTAAAATCCTTCCATGCTACCGTGGCGGGACCCGTGGCATGTCAAAACCGCACCGTGCGATTGCCAATCACGCATTCACGGAGTGTTTTGTTTGCATTAGTTGGCGACGTGATTGAAATAAGTTAAATACTCGCACGCATAGCGCGCGGCAGCGGTGCAGCGCATAATCGCCGGCACCATCAACATCATCATCGCGTTTGAGATGGTTTGTCGCCGAGCGAGACGCCTCACGGGATCATCTTACGATCAGAATTTGCGCCGTTAGGGTTGGTGTGCTGTGTGGAGGGTTTTTGTTCGCATAAAATTATCTAAACACTCCGTGGAATGTCTAGGATGAGGTTTTTGCTTCTTCAGACACACAATGCGAGAGTGAGTGCATTTTCGAATCAATACTCAGCTCGGTACATACGCGACCCGGCTGCAAGTGTGTATATTCTAATTAGAAATCCATTCTATTCTGGCAAACACTTCATCAAAAAAAATCGCAATTGACGAGTTAATTACGCGACATGGTTATTTTCTTCTCTGGGTTTCCGATTAGGTAGTTCAATTGGTAATTCGATTTCAAATACAGACAACCTTCAATATTCATTTTATTTTATTTTTTTTGTAACCATAATCTAATGTAAACATGGCTGCACTGACTTTAATTACTTTTTAGTGTGGAGTTAATCTCTTGCATCCCTTGAAAATTTAGCAAAAAAATACTTAAAATGTGAGAAAATCATGGAAAACAAAATATTCTTGTTATAGGCAAAAAAGTTATCGTACTTTTCCTAGTGTTCATTTTTTGGTTCCGCCGGAGATTGTTTTAAGGGGATGTAAGGTAATATTCATTATTTATTTTGAACATGACAATAATAAATAAATTATTGACAATCCGTCCATAAACCGTGAAAATGATCTAATCAGATCAATCTGAACCGAAATGGTCATGCAAGGAATGAATTGGGCCAAAATTGCTCAATCTATCCATATCAGAATTAGTATTGCATATATTATTGAGTAGTAAACTATTGAATTGATTATTTTTGGTATAGTGTCATAAATCTTAACGGTAACAAAGCAGAAGATTTCGATTCATATTAGAAAAGTGTGGATGTTCTATTCTGCAATACCGTTCAAAGTTCCAATTTAATTCCGAATCCAATTTAAATTAGGTTTACATTTTATTATTTCATACATTTTCTTTCTTATTTTCTGAATTTATACTTTTTTCTTATTCTCATAAAGATAGCTAAAGCTGATAGAAATGAAAATTTTATTCATTTTTTTATTACGTTTAAAGTATCTATTACATGTAAATAATAAGTAAGAGCAGATATTACATCCATATTTTATACAAAATGCAAAATATCAGTTTATTTACTGTACTGTTTATTGTTATTTATTGTATTATTTATACTATTTTGCATAATTACATTCAATTATACTTTCAACACGCAGAGCATAACATTCCATCGATTCCCATAATCTAGCATTACCCTCTTTCACCTTCAACGCCATTTCATTGCACAAATGGTACACAAAACACAGCGAGGGTCAATTCCCAGCATCCAACGGCACCTCTGACGGCGTACAATACCCCGCGACCATTAGCGGGCTATACAATCTTTAAATAATCCCATAAATCGCGCAGCGCAACCATTCCGATGCAATTCTGTCACATTGCGCACAGGGTCACCGGTCCAATGACAACCCGCATGGCATCTCTTCCGAGAAAAAGCGAAAAACCCGAAACGACACACGGCAAAGCAGCTTTGCAAATTGCTGGCACCAAGAACACAAATCGTCGGAGCCCATTTGGATTCTTGCGTTTCGTGCCTTTGCCGAGCCGCTGACGGAGCGACTTCCAGTTGCGTTACTTTTCGAACCACTGCATCAAGAATAACTTCACGTCCTCAGCGGAATCGATCGGTGTCGTATCGATTGTCTCAAGCAGGCCGCCTTCGAGCGGGAGGGGACCAGTAAAAGTGACACGAGATGTGCTGTGGCGCAACGATGGCGACATGATAATCGGACAAGAAATTATAGACATCGGTGCCGGTCGCGATCGATGGTGCACGCGGCGCAACTGCAGCGTCACCATCGTTCGTTCGTTCGTTCTATTGTGTGTGATCTATGCCTCATAATGGTCGTGTTCTTCCGCCGTCGCACTAATCGCAGCATTCCGTTTGCTTCTCTTCTTTCAGGTGAAAAGCCGTACACCTGCCAGTGGCCAGAGTGCGAGTGGCGTTTTGCACGATCGGACGAGCTGACGCGTCACTACCGCAAACACACCGGCGCCAAACCGTTCAAGTGCATCGTCTGCGAGCGCAGCTTCGCCCGGAGCGATCACTTAGCGCTTCACATGAAGCGGCACCTACCAAAAAATAAGTAATAGCTGATAAGTATGCCGCATCAGGCGGTTTAGACGCGTTTCCCTCCCCCGCCCGAACACACTCTCACATCTCGCTCCGTGGACATACGTTCCTGCGGTCTTGAATCATTTGCAATGGTCCACGTACGAGCTGAGCAGCCGATTTCTTCCACCGCAGCCCAAGATGGAAGCCAGCCGAGAGGGTGCATAGATTGGCTCTCTCCCGAGCATAACTGCTGCATAGTTCAAACAACTGTAAATTTGTTTATAGATGCCATTCGAATGCGTAAGCGCTGCTAAAGCTTGTTTGGTGCAACTCCTCCACCGAATTAACACTGGAACCGACTGCGAACGCAGCACACGTCATCCTTCATCGGCTTGTCGCTTACAGCGGCGATAAGATTGGTGTTAATTATAGCTTTTCCCCCTCTTTTCAACCGCCCAGTACAAACATGATTTAGTTGCGATCTGTTAATTTTCAAATTACATGTACTCCAGGCTGGCCACCCGCACTATCCGGCACCGAAACCGCACCGATAACCGATTGCTTCAATATTTGTTTGAATGATGCACCAGGGCCGCCAGATAACGGGCCTCGGGTCTCGAAGCCAGGTCGAAAATTTGCGTCAAAACACCTCACCTTGTGGTAGGAAATTAACAAATTTTGTAAGAAACGACAACACGAGTGCAGAACAAAGCGCTGCGTTTTTTTTTCATCTCCACACCCACGCCTGGGTTTGCTACTGGGTCACTTGTGGATGTGGAAATATTTGTGGAAAAGTAAACAGACACGCAACCGCGTACTCGGTATGTGATTGTAGTCCTGCGCTGTGCTGTAGTTGGGCGCAATGGCGGCGTGCGATCACCCACAACGCGCACCGAACGCCCATCTTTAACACCTCCGACGCCCGCAATCGCAAGCAAACAGACCACCTTTTTCGGGACAATTAACTAGAACTGGATCGTTAATTTCTTGCTCAAATGGGCCCGCATTCCGCCACAGTGAACATTAGCCGAAACGCCCCGTGGAATTATAGACATTGATTACAAAACTCAACCCACACTGGTAGGAAGTTACCGGCGCTCTTACGGTAGGCAAAAGGAGAATTTCTCTCGAGCAAATATTTGTGCACCAACAGTTTCGATTGCTTCGCGGTCGGGGTGAGTCATCCGGCCAAGTGAATCGCAAGAGGTTATGCTGTGTTGCAATTTCTCTTGTTCGAAATGGACAAATTGTTTGTGACCTGGCGAATCCGTACATGACTTTTAGTGAAATCTGCTCATCAAACATTTTTATACGCAACTGAAATCACATCTTTTAAGCTTATTCTCTCGACAAACATAAGAACTTAAATGACAAGTATAGTAAAGTGAAATAACTAGGAGCAATTATTTAAATATTTAAATTGACCTATGTGCTGCGCATGCAAGCCACTATCAGAAATCACCTCTCTGAAGCTCTGAACGAAGCAATTGACTCGTTTCATACAAGTTTTTTTTTACGAAAAACCGTACTACACAAAACTGATCTCAAAGCATTCTCTTTTCGATCTTGAATCCTACAAAATTACTCTGTCTCTCTTTGGCAATCCCTCGCTCTCTTGTAAATCACCCTCCCAACCATGGCCTTTTCCTTAGTAAGAAGTATAATTACGATGTTTTTTTTTATTTTGTGTAGTTTGTTTGATTGTTTAGTTTTTGTCCGTTTTGGTAGGCGCCACCAAAAGGATGGGTTGTCCGCAGCGCAACCGTAATGTTACCATTTAATCTATTTATCAACAACAGAGCCTGATGCAAACACCGAAACAAATACTTTTACGGTGCGAAGTACGATTTTTACAATACAATCAGAATAGCACTAGCACATGCGTGATCCTACTAAGTAATAATAACTCCCAGTGTAAATTTGTTTTCCATCACTTTGTAAATAGGTCCCGGTGGCTATGCTGCTGCCGTCGGCATAGCGTACTTAAAGTAGTACACCGCTGTCCCATCATCCTATGCATCAGCACACTGTAGAAACTGTCGTTCGTGTTCTTTAGTTGCCATTAATGGTTAAGACAGTTAGGACGAAAGGTCGTCGTGACCTTTCTTGGCGAGGGAGAAGACCAGCTCGTTCTCCGTGGCGCTGCACACAACTAGAACGCCGTCGGAAAGTAGGAGGCAGCAGCAGGTCAAGTACAACACCGAATAGAGAAGATAAAACAATTGAACGCTCCCACTGTACGGTAGCACTCGAACAACAAATCAAAGTATTATTATTCGCCTCGTACAACCGTGTGTAATGATCCTATGTATAAAAACTACAGCGTAGCCTACTTGTATGTTTAGCTGTGTGTGTGTATCGCCTCGTACAACCGTGTGTAATGATCCTATGTATAAAAACTACAGCGTAGCCTACTTGTATGTTTAGCTGTGTGTGTGTTTTTTTTCCTTCCTTTCTACGCTAGCCGTTACTAAGCAATCGCAAACCAATTAGCCGTAAGACCACTGCTTTAGGTTTAGGCGAAAGAAGCGTTGAGTCGTTTTTGTTTAAGGATAGCTACATTATTCGATTGCTGCTTGTGTCGTGCTGTATGCAATACGCTACCGTGTAAGTGTTCTTGAACGTTTTCATTTTACTTTACCTGCGAGCACAAAGTTTTTAGTTCATTTGTTCTAAACAAATCCATTCGATCCTTCCTTGCTTGCTTACTTACTTATTGTTTATTAATTTTACTACGCGTAAATACCCTCTTGGTCAAAACTGTATCGTGTAAGTAGCGGAATAAGTAAATCGAAACGAATCGAAGGGCCGACTGTCGCGCCACATGTTTCCATTTTGTCTCAAATATATGAATGTTCAAAAGAAAATCGCAGCGTGTCTGTTATGTCTGTTTTGAGAAACACATTCCAGAAATAGAACATTATTACACAGGCCGCAACACAACTACAGTCGCACTTGTTTTCATGTACATTTTTGTTTCATTTCATCGTCCGAGTTACAATCTAGCTAACAGCGTGAAGCTTTCTCCTTTGTCCCTTTTGCTGATGGGCAATATTCTTCATTCTAGACATTAGCGTAACTTGAATTACAGGGTAAGTCGAGTTCATGACTATTTCATGACTATTCTCCAAAACAGAGCCACGAATAGTTATAATGTCGTATGCTCAGTGTTAGAAAGTTTATAGCTGAAGATTTTATTTATTCACTTGAATCCATTACCTCCCCAACTTCCCCAATACCTATTGTCAACTAGAATATAAGTTTGTTTTTATTAATAAAAACAATGTTTTATAAAAAAAAAATCTTGGTCTTGGTTTATCTTAACCTATGTAACAACGATGACAGCGCATTTTTACATTTTACTAATCTATTTATTTGTCAATATCTACGTATCTCAGAATCCGAAAAACTATCTTATAGCTTATTTCATGAGCGTACTGTGTTCTAAAATCAGTTTAAGTTGTAACGCAAAACTCCCTTCAGGAATAAAGCTCTGTTTTGTATGAATGGTAGCAAGTGAATTGCACATGTCCCAGGTTTTAAAGAATGTATGCAGATACGAACATGATTTTTTTATTATCTGCCATTTTTGTTCGTTTCATTCGTTTTTACTGCAACTATCGTATTAGGGAAGATTATGTTTTATTGCTAATAAGGTTCTCTGGCAGTATTTGGCATTACACAGTCATATTTTTAGGTTTTTTCAAAATCTTGGCCTTCAGAAACAAACATTATTTTTATCAAGTGAACATTGTTCAGGACAACAATCAACAAATATGGATATAGTTATGTCCGGGTTATGTATATCACATCATGAAGCATGATGACATCACTATTACTGAAGATATATTGTTTATAAAGGGTATTGCAATATTCGCACGTGAGTATTTGAGATCTACTTTGAATTTAATCGATCATTCAATCGCCAAACATAGATCGGCTATTAATTGAATCGTGTAATGAAAACGTTCCATCCATATCCCATCGACCTGGGTGGCTTCCTAAATCGATCTTAGCAGACCAAACACATTGCAGCACTCGTTCCTAATTCCTTACGCTCCCTCAAGCTTTATAGCATACTTACCTGCTCACGAGACAAGACCCACAAGAGGAATATTGTTCAAATTAAGTGTCCCTTAAGCCCATCTTCACGTTCACTCTCACCCCGTAGATCAGAAACAGTCGTGTTCTTGGGAGTGTTATGTTCATACACTAGCTGGAAATACAATTATTTTTAAATAGTAATGTTTCACTCAGTTTCACACAGTTTCACCACATTGGTATTTTTAAAAATGGTTATGTTAATAATACCAAAGACAAATTCCAAAAAAATCTTCAATTTGTTCTTTACTGTCCTTGAAAGATTCGTTCCTGTTGCCCTCTAGAGATGTAGTCTCCTTTACGCCGCATCGTTGGCAGCAACAGCAACATCGGAGAAAAGGTGTAATGCAACAAATCGAAACAAAATAATAATAATCCATAATGATAGCGCCGTTGATCGTACAATGATTGCTGTTTTGACATCAGCACAACCGAGATACGAAACCAGCTCTCAGGGTACGTGTGAAGAAGTGTGTCTGTGACCCGCCGGCCGCCTCTAGAGAAACCCGCACGAAGATCGTATGACGTTATGCTGCGAAACCGTGCACACCTTCTAGCGCTGGTCGTAATTGATTTACACAATATTTTAAACACGAAGCAAAAAGAACACATCATATCTTTATTTGTTGGCGAGATGTTGTTGTTTTTTCCCCCAATAAAGTATTTTCCCCCGATCGACAACTTTTCGGTGCAAAAGAAACGCGCGATCGGCCAGCTCCTCCTTGCGTTAAGGCCGGGAATTTATTTGTGCATCTCCCTTCCGGCCATTTCGCCACTATGGCGATCAGCTCGGGCTGGGTGAGATTTAGTGCGGCTTCAACCGCGAAACCAATTGCACGGGTTCGTCGCCGAGACACACAGGAATCACAGGGTGAGTAACACATGGATAAGAACTCTTCCTTCCCCACCGGGCATGGAAACAGTTGGAGCTGGCGCTAAGCCTTCGATTTACGACCGCAGCAGCTCGAGGGGGTGAATCGTTAATCGTTCAGCGCGCACACACACCAAAAAGGAAAGCTACATTCGGTGCCTTCTTAAAACGGCACGGATGGTAAATCGGTTCTGTAATGTTGTTAATAATGTGTACAGGAAATGGCAGTATGCACACAAACTCAAAAGATTTTGCTACATCTGCTCCACTGTCTGGGTACATCTCAATAGACAAGACCCACAAGAGGAATATTGTTCAAATTAAGTGTCCCTTAAGCCCATCTTCACGTTCACTCTCACCCCGTAGCGTTCGGCCGAAAAAGGTCATGCTTCACTGCTGCACCGGACAGATGCATTTGGATGCGAAAAAAGCATCTACAGATCTGACATTCATTCTCGTACGGCTCCGATCGCTTTCAATGCGGAGAATGCCCCGTGCGGACGCGCTGCCTGCGGGCATAATAAAACCTCTCTTGCATTAAATTGTTCATTCACTTATTCTGGGCACATAGCCACAACGCACATACAGCCCCAGCGTCTGGCCTCTCGTCCTCGGCGACCACGGGTGGGGTTTGTGTTTGTCATAATCATTCTTCCCTCATTCTATGGTGGCCGCGGAAGACAGAGCAGTGAAAATGGGCGGCCGTGGAAATGCGCCTCGATCCTCGTAACGACGCACCGGGCGCACTTTCCAGCCGCATAATCGCCGCATGATTCAGGCAGCATCTACATCTCAATACCGATATCGTAGCAACATCGTAGCGATCGCAGACCCGGAGACCCCGCAACCCGGGGAGAACCAGCATGCTCCATTGGGCATCGGGTCCAGACCGCCTCCACGCGCGCAGGATAAACAATTAGTGATCTTCGATCTTATTGTGTTTGTTCATCCGTCGCGTCGTGTGTCCAAAAGCGTACGCCGGCTGTACGATCATTCGCGAGCATACGTGGAATGAAGCATCGGTTTCGGTGCTTTCGGTGCCCCCTCCGGTCCCTTGCAAATCGACCGGCTTTCTTCCCTCCCCTATTTCGCCGTCCCCTTCCTTCCAAGATTTCGATCGTTATCGACGGGGCCTGTCTATGGGCTGTAATAAATGGATGTTTGCGATCTTCATCATGCGAACGGATGGAACGTGCACCGGCTAGTGCAACGCTGGCTGGCACATGGCACGGCAAGACCCTACAATTTAATGCCTCGTGCGATTCCGGGTTACTTTTCCGCTGCGGCACGGGGAAGAAATGGCATCAGAAACAGTCGTGTTCTTGGGAGTGTTATGTTCATACACTAGCTGGAAATACAATTATTTTTAAATAGTAATGTTTCACACAGTTTCACACAGTTTCACCACATTGGTACTTTTAAAAATGGTTATGTTAATAATACCAAAGACAAATTCCAAAAAAATCTTCAATTTGTTCTTTACTGTCCTTGAAAGATTCGTTCCTGTTGCCCTCTAGAGATGTAGTCTCCTTTACGCCGCATCGTTGGCAGCAACAGCAACATCGGAGAAAAGGTGTAATGCAACAAATCGAAACAAAATAATAATAATCCATAATGATAGCGCCGTTGATCGTACAATGATTGCTGTTTTGACATCAGCACAACCGAGATACGAAACCAGCTCTCAGGGTACGTGTGAAGGAGTGTGTCTGTGACCCGCCGGCCGACTCTAGAGAAACCCGCACGAAGATCGTATGACGTTATGCTGCGAAACCGTGCACACCTTCTAGCGCTGGTCGTAATTGATTTACACAATATTTTAAACACGAAGCAAAAAGAACACATCATATCTTTATTTGTTGGCGAGATGTTGTTGTTTTTTCCCCCAATAAAGTATTTTCCCCCGATCGACAACTTTTCGGTGCAAAAGAAACGCGCGATCGGCCAGCTCCTCCTTGCGTTAAGGCCGGGAATTTATTTGTGCATCTCCCTTCCGGCCATTTCGCCACTATGGCGATCAGCTCGGGCTGGGTGAGATTTAGTGCGGCTTCAACCGCGAAACCAATTGCACGGGTTCGTCGCCGAGACACACAGGAATCACAGGGTGAGTAACACATGGATAAGAACTCTTCCTTCCCCACCGGGCATGGAAACAGTTGGAGCTGGCGCTAAGCCTTCGATTTACGACCGCAGCAGCTCGAGGGGGTGAATCGTTAATCGTTCAGCGCGCACACACACCAAAAAGGAAAGCTACATTCGGTGCCTTCTTAAAACGGCACGGATGGTAAATCGGTTCTGTAATGTTGTTAATAATGTGTACAGGAAATGGCAGTATGCACACAAACTCAAAAGATTTTGCTACATCTGCTCCACTGTCTGGGTACATCTCAATTATTTTTTATGCTATCTTTGCCGAAAGGTATCCTCTCGAGCAGCACATAATTAATACATTTCATCATGCCACAAGTGTTCGCTTTGCGCAGCCCTTTTCGCTAACATTATTTGGACTCTGCCCGGCCTGGGCCAAGGATAGCTGCGCCGCCAAACTAATAAAGCCCCCGTACCCCAGCGAAGTATTTGCATCTCGACCGCAACAGGGGGCGCATTGCGAAAAACAACTTAATCTCTCCAGCGTGCTTTTTCACCTTTATCGATACGCGACCGACAGGGTCTCGAGCGCGTGCGCGCGCGCGCCCGCGTGTAAATACACTTCAAAAACAAACACCACCGGTCGAGCTCAATGGCAGTCTGTCTCCTTCGGCCGCCGCCCCGGGTACGATTCGATCGGCCATTAGAAACCGTCGATGACAGCTGCCGTTGCATCGGTATGCTTTCTGCATGCACTCATAAATCACTTCACATGATCATCACGGCAAACAGTGCGCCATCCGCTACAAGAGGCGCACACTGAGTAGCTACTGTTGGGCAAGGCTGCCGGGCTGTGGCAGAGGCACCGGCCGACACACTCGATGCAACGGGGATTCGATGGCCGCTCGGTGCACGGTAGCACTACACGATTACTATCGGCCGCTCGGACGGCGGACGACGGACGACGGTGTGATGAGCAGTGATTTGTGCCGTGTTTTACTAATGGTTCGTAATGGAGAGCTATTACTAGATGGACATGGGCAAACCGCTGAACAAGCAACCGTAATCGGGCAATAGATAAGGGATCTTTATTTCTTCCGACACTTTTCAGACGCTATGAGATGTGATTTTATGCCGGCCGTTCTAAACGATTCTGATTGATTCATTAGAATCTGATTTTGCGTCAAACATGGCACACGATGAACAATATTAATAGAACACATTGAACATGTATGAACAATGTGGATTTTTTTGTCTAAAAACTGTTATTATCTGGAGTATCGATAGAATTTGATTAGGTATGAGATTGACGCAAGAGCGGAATAATTTTCCCGGAAACAAAATCCTGCAGACTAACAAACAAAGCCTCCAGGGAAAACATGCAAAGCAACGTTGGGTCTTTTATTTTGGTTTCCATGACGACGGTTTAAATCAACCGTGCTTTAGTTTTTTTTATCTAATAGTGAACACCTGCTTCATCTTGGGCTAAGGGTATAAGAGTCAAGAAATGCCAGAAATGACAGGCCTACTACTAAAGACCTGCTTGTAGATCTACTTTTTATGTCACAAAATATATTTAAAAAAAATAATAATAACCTGAAATGAATCATATGAAACGAAAATATAGTAACAAAGTATTATCAATGAATGCTCGTATAAATAGTAATCGAATAGAATTAACGGTGGAAATGTGTATAGAGAATGAAGAATTGTTTAGTTAGTTAGTTGGGAAGCAGCTAACGCCACTTATGTGAACTTTTTTAAATTTGGAATATTGAACTACCAACTTTTGGACATTTTTAATGTCGTTTTACTTGCATTAGGTTTGAAAAACGATTAAATTTACTGCAAAGACTGCAAAGACTGCAATTGTGAAGTTACTTCAAAGACCCCAGTGCGAGGTGGAAAATTGTTCTATTTAACCGGTCACACCATCCGATACGAGATAAATAAGGATCAAGTTTGCAAATCTCTTTTCGTGCTTTGGGACTCAACACATCTTCGCTTAATGTTAAGGAAATGATTTATAAGACATTGCTTAACATCATTATTGAAATCAATGGACCCTTTTGAACACACCAGCTTTTGACATCTACAAGTCCCACCTTTGGATTGAGATTCTATATATTACCTATAATATTGATACTTTATATCGACCAACACTTTACGACAAGTTCGCATTAGCTCAATGACGGGAAATGAAGCAATTGAGGTTATTTTCCTCATTTTTTCTTTTTCGGTTATAAAATCAACCTGGTCTAACCTGTTGTAAACATTTCGTGACTCAGTTTTTTGCCCATAGCGGGGAATGCCAATCCTGTTCGTGCACCTGCGGTTTGGTAAGTCGCACACTACGCACCGGAATGCTTCAATTCTGACGAACTCACGGAAAGCAGGTTTCAAATCTTGTCCAATTCGATAACGTACAGGTTGATAACTTCCAATCAAGTAATGCAGACCTCTATTGTCAGTCAAACATTTTAATGGTATCATTTTGGTGAAAGTATAAAATACGGAGAGGACGTTTCATTGCTGAAATATTGCTGAAAAACACACACATTTCAACGAAGGAACGAGTTGTACAACAGGTAGTCCGAAACAATTTTGTCACTTTTGCCAACAGCCCATTCTCGCCGCCATATACTAATTATAAGCTGCACTTAATTTGATTAATAGCCAATATTTTACGCTTCCTCGCGGCCGCCCCGGGGCCTTCCGCCAACCTCCCGAGGGGGAACCCTTGACCGGACAGCGGCAGCAGCACTACCAGCCACCAGCCTGCACATATAGCCCGAGCCGGCTGTAATGAATATTCAAATTAATTTCCTATACCAGTGTATTATCAGTGCGACCGCTGAGCGCGGGCAGGTGTTCGGAGATCGACCAACGCCGCATGCGGTACGCGGACACGTGTATGAGT
>KZ072162.1:101720-140988 GCA_002091845.1 Anopheles cracens
GTAGGGTTAAAGATATTTTAATCGTCTATATAGAAGGCTAGAATTTGGCGGACGGCAGGTACGTTCTCATACAATACCAAACGATCGCGTCTTAGTAACCCTTGGAATCAGTAAAGCTTACGGTGGTAATAAAAAGATACTAACCCGTTTGTGAACACAGTTCCTCAAGTAATGCACACAGGGAGAAAAAGGATACCTGCGCCACTTTTTAATCTCAGGAATTCCAGCTATTCGCAGCTTGAGCTGCGGGAATCCCGCCGCGGGTTCGTCAGGCAAGTGCAAACGTGTCGCAGTAATGTTTAATGGCCATACCGTACGCAGCAAGAGCAAAGATTTGTTACGTATATCAGCCCTGCTGTGTGCACATAATTTGCGTACGCGCCTCCGGTGCTGTTGACGCTTTCACAAAAGCTCCGGCGTTGGCCAGCGGGTAGGCCGCGTAGGACGCCCGATAGGAAGGCACCAACAGGGCTCCGTGCGCACCGACGAGGGAGAGTGGGGCGCCTCCTTAAACATTCATTCTGCGGAGGCACATTAATCTTTTTAAATTGACTTTATCTAATCGATTTATTTATTATGCTTTATAGCGCTGCTATTGCATTTGCATCCCGTTTAATGCAACACTACTAAATCTCACCACTTTCACCACCACCACCACCACCACCTCCTTGGTTCGCTGCACCGACTTCAGCAGCGTCTAATCTTGCCGTACCGTCTTGCCATTCATCTGTTTCGTCTTCTGGTCTGCATTATCTGTATTCCTTCACCGGTCTCACAAATGACCATCTATTTCGATGGTGCAAAGTGACTTGCTCGTGTGCGTACTAACCTGGTGAAACGAGTTTGATTAACACGTAAATCTCGGCACGAATCGATAGTATCTTAACGCCCGGACAGCTACCATCCTGCACTCTACCGGATTAATACATTAGTTGACGACTACTACTACCAGATAACAGTAGGCGTTATTAATCCGTTCTGCTGCGGCAAGTACAATGTATGGCGTGCGTTCTAGTCGTGTGACTGTAAACCATATTCAATCACGAAACACGTCGTTAGATTTTATTATCCTTTTTATATAGATATAGAAAACATTCCAAACATCAATATTTCTAGCTGTTTAGCAGGCAGAAAATCAACATAAATGACGTTAACCGGTATGCAGAATAGTCATTACTATTATTTTCTGTTGTGCAAAGCTATCCGTTGCGAATAGCAACTCTCATTTCGTTTGTTACTAGTTTTATGGATTGTTGAAGAAAACAGACGCTCAGGGATTGCTCAAATTGGAAAATTTATTGAAATCGGGACAGTTACATAAATTCAAACATTTTAGACGTTCGTTTCTCATATACTGTTACACTGTTCGGTTGTGATTCAGAACAAATCAATGGCACTGGTGTCGGTTAACTTTTCATCTGGTTATGTTTTCTTTAAAGATCATTTGTAAAAGATGTGGACAGAAGGTTTGAAACGTAACGTATTTTGCTTGTAGAATTTGGTGCATTCGAGGGAGCAGAGGTCTCATGATTATGCCAACCATGATCTCAGAAAAGTAAAAGGGGAAGATAGAAGGATGTTAAAATGGCACATATAGTGGCAGATACTACGCGGAGGCGAACCGTGAAAGTCGATAAGTACGCACTCGTCAAAACTTTTCAGATGGTCCATCTTTATGTTGGGGTCTCCTACCGCCTATCGTAAGTTCCGCCACTGAGCACAGGTATTGAAAGAAAATATAATAAAAAAAACTTTCAGCATAGTTCCGCATGGGTGTATCCAAAGTAGAGAAGTCCGTGGTACAGTAGCAGTTTGTTCTTCGTCCGGTTTCGTTCGTTTCCGTAGCTTATCCAATCGATTCTCCAAAAGATCATTTGTCCATTTCGTCATCAAAACGTTTGTTTCCGAAAATCCTTATTTGTTCGACGCACCGGTCCATGCGGCTTAAATCGTCGGACACACGCCCGTCTGAACATTGCCGACCGTCATCTTTGGTGTAATCTGTTCGACCGTATCTCGAACCTTCACGTTGCGGATGCATCCCTGGAATGGTGTACGCGCAACAAATCCTCGAATCTGCAAGGGCAAAAACAAAACAAAAACAATCGTGTTATTTTCAAATGTAAAGACACCTGAAACGGGACGCTAATACTAACCCTCTGTAAGTGAGGATGTCCACCGAGGAACAGCGGTCGAGTGGTATCGGTCGACGGGGCACGCGCATCACCGATGGCAGGATTCGAGCTGACATCGTTCACCTTAATGGTGATCACGTACTGCGACTTGATGGCGGACACCGTGCGCCACTGTCCGTCGCACAGATTCTCGTCCGGCAGTGGGGTGTAGGTGGCGGTGAACGGATCATCCCCGTTGTTCACCGACAGACTGATCGTGCCGTTGATCATCTCCAGCACAAAGTACGCCTTACGGCCATGGACGGACATCAGCAGACCGCTCGGTGCACGCGGCCGGATGTCCATGCTGACGGTCAGCTCGCTGCCCACCTTGAACTTATCGTACAGCTTCACGAAGCCACCACCGTTGCCGAAGAACGTACCCGATTCGATCTGCGTGGAGCACGGGATCGTACGGGTAATGTTCGATGGTGTGGCTAGCGGCTGTCTGTTCGCTTCGATTTCGTTAATGCAACCAACGAACTGATTGCGCTCCAGCACGTTCTTGTCAATCTGTGGAAACACGCAGGTAAAACAGGTTCCTTGTTAGAATTTCCACCATCATTGTGTTACACCGTGCAACTACTCACCTTGAGATTGAGTGCCACTTCCTCGTAGTTTTCGCCGCTAACTCCACCGACAAACATCGGTGCCTGGAGCGCCATCGTGCGGGTCGAGCCGGATGATTCACCTTGCGATTCGTCCTCGCTATCCACCACCAGCTTGCCCTTGTTATTGTGGCGCGTGAAGTGCACCGTGTGCCACTCGTTATCATCGTACCGCCGGTCCGACGTCATGTTGGCCGATCCCGAGCCACAGTTGAACGAATGGATCACCTTACCGTCGCGCAGATGCAGCGCGATGAAATCGGTATGGCGCAGATCGGCCACGTAGAACAGCACACCCTCGGAGAATTCCGTCTTGAAGGATAGCGAAAAGTCGTACTGACGCTTGTTCTTCAGCGGGACCTCGCTAAATTCGATGTGACTGAACTGGCCCGTTCCGAACCGGTAGCCCGAATCGAAGTCGACATCTTGCTCTGGTGTCACCGGCAGCCTGCATACCGGCGGTGGCTCATCCGGTTGCGATGGCCTTGGACGTCTCGTTGTTGTGGTCGTTGTGGTGGTAGTGGTTGTCGTTGTCGTTGGGACCGTCGTAGGAGCCTCACTGGCCGGTACCGTTGGTGCCGGAGTCGGAGGCGCCGCAGCGGGTGTTGGTTTCCTGCCGTAGTCATACCGACGCGAATCCTCCTCTTCATCCTCGTCCGGCTGCTCGCGATCTACATCGATGCGGCTGTGCACAAACACCTGCGGATCTCTGCCATCGTCCGGATAGAACAGCGGCACGTCTCCAACGGCAAACAGCTCCTTCGAGCACTGATCAAGAACGGCGGACTTTTTGTCGGTGAGCGTGGCAAAGTTCACAATCTGTCCGTTCACCGTAACGTCACTAATGCATCCCATGAAGTAGGCCGTGGAGGCGAGTGCATTTCTGGGCGTTACATAGTTTTTGGGCAACCCGCCAAAGTCTATGTCACCATTTTCAATGTACAGCACTTTGAGCTTTTCGCTGCTGTAGTGCGGATCATGATCATCAACCAGCAGTGTCAGCCGGTCGGAATCGTGGCTTGCAGTTACTGCGTGCCACTCGCCATCGTTGTACGTCTGATGGCCCGTGGTGACCTCGACATCGGTGCTACTCAGCACAAGCACACCATTGCGTAAGGCCAACCCGAAAGTGCCGCTCTGATCGAAGTTTCGTGTATAGAACAGCACTCCATCGCGCTGGGTGGTGCGGAACTTGAGATTAACCTGCAGGTTGTCCATCGAAACCACCTCCGGTTGGCTCACGTAGCCGAACTGGCGCGGCGGGAAGGATACGAGCGGCGAGAACTTCATCGGACATCCCGGACGCACATCGAGCGCCTTCAAGTTAATGCTCAAATCCACCTTGTTGCCCAAGATGTACACATCATCAATGCATCCATCGAAGCCCTTCGACGTAACTTCCGAGTGGTTCACACGGCTGTGATAACCACCGAAGTAGAGCGCCTCCGAAATGTGCAACTGTTGATGGTCCGCCGAACCCGTCTGCTGGAACACTTCCTGATCGTCCACCGTCAGCTTGCCGATGTTGCCATCCCGCTCGACGGAAATCTTGTGCCACTTGTCGTCGTTGAACGCACTGCTCGATCCCATCGTGACAGCCTGCGCGTGCTGGCCAAGCTTGAACTGGAACACCACCGCCCCGTTGCGCATCTCCACCGAGATGAAGTGTTTGTTTTTGCCCGCGAAGAACAGCAAACCGTCGCGCGTCTCCGGCGGTGCCTTGAACTGGAACTGCAGCTGTGACTGCTGCTTGAAGGTGTACGGTTTGGAGTCGATCGCTACATAGCCATTGCCGCTGAAGCGGAATCCAGTCGATGGGTTCTCCTCGTTGCGCAGCGACTCACGCTCCGGCGTTCCGTACACGTTCTGTGCGTCGACAAAGTTCCACAAACCCACGTGTTCGCCGCCAATTTGCAGCTGCTCGACGCGACCATCAAATTCGCTCGATTTCACATCCTGTGGCATGTTGTACTCCGGTGGGTAGCCGCCGATAAACAGCTTGCTGTTCTGATCCACGTTGAACACGTTGTAGGCCCCTGGGAGCACCTGTTCCTTGGTGTGGAACACATCCGTGCCATTGTCCAGTTCCTCGCGGATAATCAGCTTCACATTGTTTCCGGTACGCTCGACAATCGCCTGGTACCACTTGTCGTCAGCGACATACTTCGGACTGATTACCTTCTCAGGATCATTGCCCAGATCGATCGATAGAACTGGATAACCGTTTTCAATTTCCAGTGCCATGTAGTCGTCCCGCGAGCTCTTCTTAGCATCCGGCTTCACCTCGTTACCCAGGTAGAGCAGGAAACCTTCCGGTTTGTCGGTGCGGAAGAACACCGACACGTTGGAATTCGTTGCCATCTGCGACAGACTCGGGGGTGGTTTCAGCTCGACGGTAGTGTTCGGGTGGAACTGCACGCCCACCTTGATCGTGTTCGCAACCGATCTTGCCTCTCCGATTTGACGCCTCAGCGCCTCGAGACGGTCTCCAATGTCGCTCACGATGGAGTCCACCTGGTTCTGCTTCGTGTCCAGCTTCTCGACCAGCTGGCGAATGTTGGGAATCATTGTCTTGAGGCGTTCAATTTGTGCAGTCGCTTGCTTAATGTCCTTCTGCGTATTGTCCACCTCTTTCGGCAGCTGTTCCGCCAGGTACACACTCTTGGACAGATCACTTATCATCGGATCGAGAATCTTCATCGAGTTGTGCGATTTGGCGTGCGCCTCGACAGCTTGATCGCGTGCATTCTCCCAGCTGTCCGTGTGCGATTCCTCCGGGATACCGTCCATGGCAGCATTGATCGAGTACAGCATGTCATCGCTATGAGCGTTCTTCTCTTTGATACCGTCCACCGTGTCGATCGACTGCTTGCTCTGTGGTTCAAGCTCCGTCTGCAACGTGGTAAACATACGCCGAGCTTCGTCGAGCAACTCGCGGGAAGCGCTGTCCGATTCAGCAGCCCGATTGTCAATACCTTCCGTCTGATCCGTTGCCTTCTGTGCCGTCGAGGTTGCATTGCGAATGTTATCCGCCGCCTCATTCACAGCGTCCACAATCTTCGAGTGAGCCGTTGCTGCTTGCAGTGCCGTTTCCGAGTTGGCAGACACATCGGAGTACTTCTCCGACAAACCTTCAGCTTCAATTTTTAAGTCTGCCGCATGTCTTGAGGCCTTCTCGATAAGTGGATTCAGCTTCTGATACTCATCGAACGTGAGTGGTAACTCCGTGTCGACACCGTTGTTCAGCTCCGTGAGCTCGTTATTCACCTGGCCCACTTCCCTGTGCGTAATTTCAATATCCATCATGATGTTGGAAGAATTAGCCAGCAACGTTTTACTGTTTTCGATGTTCTCGGTAGCTTCCTTCGCGTGTGCCGACACAGTATCGAACTTTGTATTCGCCGCGCCCTTGTTCTTGTTGTTCAACTTCGATGTGATGCTACTCTCCTTCTCCACCTTCAAGCTCCAGGTGTACAGATCCTCGAGCTTCACATCGAAATCGCCGATGTCGTGCATAAGCTTTTCGAGCTTTTCGTGCTGCGACTGTACCGGCTCGCCGAACAATTCGACGCGTTCCAACAGACGGGTAGCGTTCTCCAGCTGCGAGTTGAGTGACTCCGGAGTGGTTGAGTACTGCTTAATGTTGTCGAGATAGTTCTTCGCCTCGGCAAACGCCTGGTCCAGCTTGGTGATCTCCGATGATCCGAGATTTTCCGCCAGCACCAACACCTCCTCGATCGTGTTCTTAGTGTTGATGTGCACCAGACGGCAGTCATCCAGCACATTCGAACCCGCTGCCAGCAGATTTTCACTGTTGGTGGAAATGTCCTTAGCGTTCTCATCCGCGTACTGGATACGACGATCCAGGCTCTTCACGTCCAGCTCCAACGACTCCACATTCTGCCGCGACGGGTTGAGATTGACACCATGCGGATCCAAACTGCGCACCTTCGGTTCCAGTTGGTCAACCATATCGTCAAAGTATTTCAACTTCTGCGACGTGTAGTAATCATCCGCGATCGTTTTGATGTCCTGCAGCACGGGATCCACATCCGCCTTCAGTCCATCCGTGACGTCCAGCAGTGCATGGTGGCATACGTCGCACTCCTGACAGCCCGTATCCGGGATCAGCACCCAGCGATACGGACACGAGTCGCACTTTTCGCCGACCACTCCGGACAAACACTCACACTGTCCAGTCAGCGCATTACAACCCAATCCTCTCGAGTAGTCAGTGTTACAAGAGCACGGCACGCAACCTTCCTCCGAGTAGTTCCAATAGCCTGGCTCGCAGCGGTCACACTGTCGTCCCGTAACGCCCGGCTTACAGGCGCACTTGCCGGTGTGATCGTCACACTGCGAGCTGTTCGAGGCGATTCCACAATCGCAAGGTGTACAGCCGCGTCCCGATTCGAACCCGTAGTGATCATCCTCACAACGATCGCATTTCTCTCCGATCACGTTCGGCAGACAGTTGCACGTTCCGACAAAGTTGTCGCAATAATCCATACCGGTCTTATCGCAGATACAACTCTGACAGTCTTTCAGGTGCACCGCGTCACCGTAGAACCCAGGAGCGCACAAGTTACAAGCTCTTCCGGACGTGTTGTTCAAGCAGAGCAAACACTCGCCCGACACCGAGTCACACGCACCCGGTTCCTCCGCGTTGATATTGCCGGAACAATCGCACTGTTTGCAGAACTCTCCTTCGACCTGCGGTTGACCGTAGTATCCGGGAGCACAACTCTGGCACTTTTCCCCATGGTATCCCGGCTTACAGGCACAGTGAATCTCGTACCCATCTTCCGACACCTCACAAGACGTTGCAAAGTTGTTCGATTCAACCGGCAGCGGACAGGCACAAATCATACAATCGTTCGGGGTACCACGCGTGGCATTTCCATAGTAACCTTCGATGCACTGATCGCAATGCTCGCCGGTGGTATAATGCTGGCAATCGTGACACACACCGGTATTGCAATCGCACGTGGCCGCATGTCCATTACACTCACAGGGAATGCAGTAGCCAAGGTGAGGACCATTCGGATCGCGGTAGTAGCCAGGGGCACAATCTTCGCACGAACGTCCCGTGTAGCCCGGTGGACACTCACAGTTCTCTACCGACAGCTCTCGGTACAGCTGCGGATGCTCCAGATCATCGTGTGCCATGGTCAAACTAACATCCGAGATAACGGTAACCAGACCATTCTCCCAGTAGGACGCACGGATGTAGATGTTCTTCAGATCGCGCAACAGCATCATAAACTGCTCGCGACTTACCGGTCCTCCGGCAGCGGTTTGGAAGTTACTCTCCACAATCTCCACGCTGCCGCTAAACAGCTGATTGGACGATGGTTGCCTATAGCTCTGGTGCATAACTTCCAGCTGCTTGCCCTCCAGAATAACGTCTGCTCCAATTAGCGCACTTCCGAACAAGCCGTTCGTGAAATGGATTTTGTACGTCAAGTGTCCTCCGTACGCCGACAGATGGTTGTTCAGATCGAACAGATGATCCAACATGCCGAAGTAAACCATACCTACAGACGGGTCACGATTGTCGAACGCACTCAGCGACACCTCGGCGGACGTTTCGTTCAGCATGATGTTCTCACCAAGAACCCACGGTGTAATCGTAACCTTGCCGCCCGAAAGACGAATCGTGTTCACTGTCATGTCCTTCATCATGCTCACGTTGAACGGACGCAAGAACGCGGTCTGACAGCGGCTCGAGTGGCCGAAGCAGAAGCACTTAGTACAGCCATCCGGATTGCCGGCCTGCAGGTTGTACGTGCCATCCACGCACGTGTTACACTCGCGGCCTTGTACGTTCTTCTTGCAGAAGCAGGTCTCGTCCGTCTGATCGCAGATCTCAAACGTTGTGCCACGAATATCGCAGTGGCACGGCTCACAGTACGGGAAGTTGAAGAAACCGTACTGGCACCGGTCACACTTCCGGCCGACCACGTTGGACTTACATTCACACAGACCGCTATCCATATCGCACTGCAGGTTGTTGTTCGACACTCCCAGCGGATTGCAGTTACATTCCTCGCAACCGATTATCTGATCGAATCCGAACGTGTACGGCATGCACTGATCGCACTTCTCGCCCGTCACACGATCGGGACACACACACTCGCCGGTATCCTTGTGGCATTGGGCGGTCGACGGACAATTGCAGGGCTTACAATCCGGGAAGCCATAGTAGCCCGTTTTACAAGCTTCACACTTGCGGCCGATGATATGTGCCTTACACTGACATTGACCACCGAACGGTTCACACTCAAAGCTCGTCGAACCCGAGTAGTCACAGTTGCAAGGCAGTGCGCCAGTGTTATAATCAGCGGTGAGGGAGAAGACAGCCTTCTTGCAGAAATCGGTCGCGTTGGTCTGAATGTGGAAATGGTCCTGTCCACAGTGCTGAATGAACTCGTTTGTCTGGTCGAACGTTTCTTCCTGCAGCAACCCGTTGTGGAACTGCTCAGCCGGTACCAGCTGCACGTAATCGACCCACACTCGCTTGCTACCGTTATTGTGAACCGTAAACTCGATGTTGTCCTCCAAGTCAAATTCGATGTAACCGTTATCCTGCTTTAGCACCTCACGGCAACCACTGTTCGCTGGGCAGTGCCGAACTTCCAAACGTCCGTCATAGTTCTGGCGCTCGGTTTCGATGCGATACTGCACGTTGAACGACGGATGGTCCGGCTGGAAGAACTTTACGATCAGCACGTACCGGTTCGGGTGATGAACCTTCGCCTTGATGCTCACGTCCGGTTGATTCTGATCCAGCAATATCAGTTTGGTGCTATTATCGTACAGCTCTCGGGGTACTTCCTCCGCGACGCGGTACTCATTTTCCGTTTCGAACTCAATCTTCTTCGAGTCGGGTGCGGTACGGTAGCTAGTCTGCACACATTTGCCATTCTGCATCACGCACACCGAGTTCGGGCGTATGTAATCCGCCGACCAGTCTTCGTACGGGATGGCAGTGACCGATTTGATCGCGATCGCGCTCGAGAAATCGGCACTCTTCACCTGGATCGATTTACGGTTGTTGGGATCGAGGAAGAATATCTTCTCCCGCGATTCCCTATCGATGACAGGCTGTCGGCATACGGTGGTGTACGTGCAGGGGTACGCGGTAACCGATCCGTCCTGATCGATGTCTCCGACGAGATTTACTTGCAGGATTGCCACTTCCGGATTGTTGCGGTAGGTGATGTAGTCTACCACGACAATGTAGCGTCCAGCGTGCGGAACTTCCATAGGATAGAGCAACTCTCGCTGTGCGTCAGTCAGCGTTGGTAGTTCTTGCTCTTTTATCACATCCAAATGCTCATAGTCTTTGAAGTATTCCACCGGCTTGAAGCTCTGTTCATCTTCGATGATAACCGCCTCCGCTTGTGGGTTGTATGGAGCAACGCTCGGATACTGGTAATGACGGCAGAGACCCAAATCATTGAATTCGCACGGGTTTTCAATCTTCTTCGTCAGTATGGAGGCTTCGTAGTAGGCGGCCGGTAGCAGCACAAAGTAATCGAGGAAGACGGTTTTGTCCGTTTTGATGCTAATGGTGTAGCTTCCCGGATCCAGCACCACGGGCGAAGGAACCTCTCCTCTAGCGTCCGACACGGTCACAAACTCCGGATGCTCCGTAGGTTTGAACAAGACCTTCGTTCTCTGTTCCACCTCGGTGGGATTGTCCGGGGTGATAAGAATCGTCGCTACGACGTTATCGGGATTGGGATTTTTGTATCGAATCACCAACCGATATACCGACGATTTTAACACGCTTACCTCGTTGATCACCTCGTTCTGCAGCGAAGACATTACGGCATACCCACGGCTACTGAAGCCGGGGAATATGTCCTCGTGGAACTGGTACCGTACCTGCGCACCAGATTGCGTATATCCATCTTCATACTCAAACTGGAACTGATAGAGCGTTGGGAAGTAGTGCGTGGTCAATGGATATGAGCATGTCCGTCCAGAAACGCGTGGATGACAGCGGCATTGGCCCGTTTCCTTGTTGCACACATTATCCGCAGCACCGCCGATGTCACAGCCGCAATCTTTACAACCGAACAGATTCGATCCGAACAGGTCAAACGTACTATCTTCTCCCGCGATTCCCTATCGATGACAGGCTGTCGGCATACGGTGGTGTACGTGCAGGGGTACGCGGTAACCGATCCGTCCTGATCGATGTCTCCGACGAGATTTACTTGCAGGATTGCCACTTCCGGATTGTTGCGGTAGGTGATGTAGTCTACCACGACAATGTAGCGTCCAGCGTGCGGAACTTCCATAGGATAGAGCAACTCTCGCTGTGCGTCAGTCAGCGTTGGTAGTTCTTGCTCTTTTATCACATCCAAATGCTCATAGTCTTTGAAGTATTCCACCGGCTTGAAGCTCTGTTCATCTTCGATGATAACCGCCTCCGCTTGTGGGTTGTATGGAGCAACGCTCGGATACTGGTAATGACGGCAGAGACCCAAATCGTTGAATTCGCACGGGTTTTCAATCTTCTTCGTCAGTATGGAGGCTTCGTAGTAGGCGGCCGGTAGCAGCACAAAGTAATCGAGAAAGACGGTTTTGTCCGTTTTGATACTAATGGTGTAGCTTCCCGGATCCAGCACCACGGGCGAAGGAACCTCTCCTCTCGCGTCCGACACGGTCACAAACTCCGGATGCTCCGTAGGCTTGAACAAGACCTTCGTTCTCTGTTCCACCTCGGTGGGATTGTCCGGGGTGATTAGAATCGTCGCTACGACGTTATCGGGATTGGGATTTTTGTATCGAATCACCAACCGATATACCGACGATTTTAACACACTGACCTCGTTGATCACCTCGTTCTGCAGCGAAGACATTACGGCATACCCACGGCTACTGAAGCCGGGGAATATGTCCTCGTGGAACTGGTACCGTACCTGCGCACCAGATTGCGTATATCCATCTTCATACTCAAACTGGAACTGATAGAGCGTTGGGAAGTAATGCGTGGTCAATGGATATGAGCATGTCCGTCCAGAAACGCGTGGATGACAGCGGCATTGGCCCGTTTCCTTGTTGCACACATTATCCGCAGCACCGCCGATGTCACAGCCGCAATCTTTACAACCGAACAGATTCGATCCGAACAGGTCAAACGTACCGTCCTTACACTCAGTACACTGACGTCCCTTAACCGAAGGTTTGCAAGCGCACTGACCCGACTTGGTATCGCACGTGTCCAGAGCACCGATCGTGCCATCGATGAAACACTCACACTCTTGACAACCGTGAGTATTGCTAGCGCTAAGGTTCCAGTACAGCGGCCGACACTTGTCGCAAATTCGTCCATGCACGCGTTCTTTACACTGACACAGCTCGCCAGCCGGAACCGAACCGCAACCGGCGAATCGTGCTATAACACCCGCCGGATCGCAGTTACATTCCTCACAGGCCGGGAACAGTTGCAGGGCAAACACTCCGGGTACTGATAGTAACCGGCCAAACAGGCCGTACACTGTCGTCCACCGAAATTCTCCAAGCAAGAGCAGCGCCCCGTGATGTCGCAAACCGTGGAAGTACTGCCGGCACTGGAACAGTTGCAGGGCACACAGTCGGGGTAGTTGTAGTACCCGGGGATGCACTGATCGCACCGAGGCCCTCCATAACCTTCCCGGCACAAGCAGGTTCCCGAGTTCTTGTCGCAAACTTCATCCAGCGTGCCACGTACATCACAGTTACAATCTTTGAAACGAAAAGATACGAATAAGTTAGTTCTCCTGCATCATTATGTCTGAAATTTGAATTACTTACATGTGCACTCAGGATATCTGTAGAAACCATCCTTACAGGTGTCGCATAATTGTCCGGCAAAGTTTGGCTTACACTGGCACTGGCCGCTACCTTCGTCGCAGACACGATCAACCGAGCCATGCATGTTACAATCGCAAGCTATAGAGAACGTACAAAAGTTGATTACTTTGTACACCATATAAGCGATCGGGTTCAGTACTTACGATCACACTCCGGGAAGCCGTAGTATTCCTTCGCGCATTGCTTGCAGTGCGGTCCATCAAAGTTGTGCTTGCAGGGACAGGTTCCGTCCACCGCCTCGCAGTAGTACCCGATGGTGCCGTTCAAATTGCACTCACACTGGCGACAATTGGGATACCCGAAGTGACCGTACGAGCACGCGTCACAGTGAGGTGGCTCGAACTCAACACGGCATTCACAGCGTCCCGTTTCCTCCTCACAGCTACCGGTGGAGTAGAAGTGATCGCAGTCACACGCTGCAAGGTAAAACACGATCAGTTTATAGATCGGGGTCATTGTTGAGTTGTATCACTCTAACTCTGTACTTACGCTGGCAGACGTCCGTCTCATTCCAGTTTCTGCCATACGGGCGGTAGAACTTATCCTCGCACTGGTTACAATTAATGCCCTTCGTGTTGTCCTGGCAGTTTTTACATACACCGCCTCCTTCATAGTTTCCGTGAATGTCCAGCGACAGTCCCTTGGCATCGATGTCTTCGGAGTAGACACACTCATCCGAATGGCCGTGACAGTTACACGCTGAAAGGAAGGTATAGCATCAATGAATGCAAACCCTTATAAACAGTTAAAACCGCTCCAAACATACGTTCACACTGGAAGGGACGTGCGTTGGTGTTCTGCCGCCATTTCTTCTGTTCGAAGCCGGGACAACATTCGGCACACTGAATACCGCACGTGTTGTGTTGGCACTGACAGGCCAGAATGCGGGTCGGAGATCGCGGGTCCAGCACGTTGCACGTATTGGCGTGACCATTGCACACACAACGGCCACCGATGGAGATATCCTTGATCGAGTAGAAGTACTAAGAAGCAAGAAACGGTACGTTAATGTCATGATATTTCAGAGCAAGCGTAACTATTCCTCGCGCATGAACCTTACCCGTCTTGTAACCGTAGGATCCTGCCTAGCCACGGACATAAGATGACCAAGCAAATTCTTCGTTCGCAGCAGCCGAATGCGCACGTTCGTAGCACGGCTCCACTCTTGCAGGGTTGACGAGTTGAAGTAATTATTCGCCGATGGACGGTTGTTGAGCAAACGGATGGGAATCTGCACGTCAAAGCAATGCAAAAACCATTAGTTTCATCTTCGGTTTCGCGGAACTATCTCCTCTCTACCCACCTCACCACCCTCCAGGGGTACAATCTTCGAGTGGTCCATCGTGCAGATAACATCATTGTCGTTCTGGAGCGGTTTCAAGCTGTTCGCACCGAAATATGTCACACAATCGGTCGGAGAGTCGGAGAAGTGTTGCCAGGGGGTCCAAGTTTTGCCGTAATCACTGGATTTCTCAAGCGACCACAACCCCGGACGCGGCGAGTTGCCCATACGGATGAACAGATAAGCCACGTGGAATTCCTAATGGTGAAGAGGAAGAAACGTTCATTAAATCCGCACCAATCTAACGGATGTAACAAAAGACGTGCTTGGGATTAAGCAGGGAGCACTCGCATGAAACGGTGTGACGGGGGTGCTCACATTACAGAAGATAGTGCGGAAAAAACGTAAGAATCGCTGACACCAGTGTTCGACATCGCAGACAGCGAAGAGCTCATTCTGAACTAGCTCCAGAGAATCCACGTGGTGGTGCAACGTATGCAGAAACTCTGTTCCGTCGGTTTTAATAACAATAACGGCCTATGCAACCACCGCCAAGCAATTGTCATACAATGTCAAGTTTACGCTGCACACATCAGCTGACTTGCACCGGTCAATTGTCTTGCAGGCATTGATGCAGGAAAGCAGACGAGAAATGAGCTAGGAGTTATATGCATAATTACACCACATATAGACGGAAACGGAGATATCATCAGATGGCACCGTCATGACAACTATAAATTTCAATTATCACCACGGCTAGGTCGTAGGATTACAGCATTGCTGAAAATGAGAACCAATGTAGAGTGTTCATAATGCAAACGTTCCTCAGTTTGAGATGAGGAAACTGATCAAATGCACAGTAAAGTACTTTTTTCATTGTTTCTTCAGAAACTTATATGCGAGCTAAAACATCATTTTGTGATAGAGCACTGTGATTGCGCAATCTGTATTAGTTAGGAAACAAGAAAAAAAACTCCTTCCAGCGCTGATCATACAAATAAGGAAGTGATGTCTTCGTCTCAGCTAACTTCGGAACGAAACGTTCTAAATTGATAAGAATAGTATGCAGCGGCACACACCATTCACAGCATAGAATCTCAACATATGTACCAAGAATAGCTGGCTTATCAGTAAGTGAAAGAGAACGCGGGTTCAAAGAAGTTATCACGGTTAACGGATTCAAATGTGAAGCGCTTATCATGACGGGATGTGTGGACCATGCTTGCGCCGGCCCATCCGGTCGAGCACTGTTTCCGTTTCAGCACTTGCCGCCAGACCAGCAGCAAACCATATGTGCCAACAAAACATGCCTCGCGCAGCGAAGCAAACCATCCGAGCGCGATGCTGCTAGCGAGAGAAGTTTGCTTTTGTAAACTTCATAAGCAAACGGATTCGTTTGCACAAAACAGAGATTATGTCATCCCGCAGCTTCTGGCGGCTGGATTAGATCATGGGCCAGATGGTCGTCGGATGTCGTCATGTAAGTTTCCTGTCCAGTAGAATCTCTACTTACCTGACCGAAGTCAATGGTGAGGTTAACTTCGTTGTACTTCATGCCACGCGACAGTGGAGGGCTCTGCCACCAGTTCTGCGTACCGTCGATGGCATACTCCGGAGGATGGCTCTTATCCGGATCGGAAGGATCGCAGACATCGCAAACCTGGGTGAGTGTGATTAACGGCATGAATCGAACGCGATCCGTAAGTAAGAGAGCATTTGGCAAACAATCAAAAACATCTACTTACCTGTCCCTGAATGACCGAGTATTGGTTCTGATTGTCGTTTTCGGTGTTGGCACCAACCAGCTTACAGTACAGTTCGGGTCCATCAGTATCAACGCCACATGTGGCGGTCGCCGTAATTTTGCGTCCCTCGGCAAGATTGAAGTACGGCGGCGTAAGTTCCGATCGAACCGTTCCAATGCCGAGCGCCACTAGAAGGGCGATCGGGGCTAGCGCAGTGATACCACCCATCCTGAAGCGGACCCTGGGGGGTTATCACACGGCCCACAAACGAGACAACGCTGGACGAAAACATTTCGATAAAAAATAATATTAATGTAAATAATCTAGCATGTTTCGGGTACATCCATCTACACCCCTTCATTGTTGAACGATCGATGATCTAACGCTATCCTCTCGCGCTATTTATACCCGGTGGCACAATATGTGAGCCAACGTAGGAAAGTAAACAAACCCACTGGAACCAATACCACAAGCTCGTAACCCATCACGTATATGCACTAAGCCAATAGCCGTTCGGTGCATGATTTCATCCCAAAACATTTTGCAGCTAGCAAACTCACTCATATCGGTAGAGCGGAGCGAGCATAGGGTTCTAAAATTATACGCGCGATCCCATCTGGTGTGCAGAAGAATTGTGCTCCAATGTAATCCTGAGCGCAGCAAGCGCGCATGAAGCATTCCGCCAGAACACACATTTCAAATCCCGTCGCGATCAGAATGTTCTCCAAACTCGAAACGATCGTAGTACGCATAGGGAAACGCGGCAATGGTCTAAGTATGCCATGCTTTGGGTGGGTTTTCGCTCTTTTCTTCTTCTTGCTGCTGTGCTCTTTAGCCATTCTCGTAAATGTTATTGGGAATCTTCGACGGCCCAACTCCTACTCGTGGTTATGCTGCATCTGGCCATTCAATAGGCACCGGATTATGTATCTTCCAACTTCTCTCTCTCTCTTTCTCTATCGTCATGTTTCTTTTACACTCTTTTCTGCTGTTCGGGTTTATGCTGCTGTGAGCAGAACGATGTTTTCATTTCCATTTCTATGGAGAGACGAAAAAACAGGCTGGAACCCGTGCACGACCCAGACCAGCAAGACCGGAGACGGACACCACGGTGTGCCGTCAGACAACGAAGACGACACCAGCGCGGAAAGAAGAGTATCCCAAAAAGAAACCACAGCGAAGCTGGCAGGTCATTATCGTCGCAGCTTCTTTTTTATGGTCGTGTTTTAGGGGTGTCGGTTGGGCCGTTGCGGTTGCAGGCGATTCGATGCATCACCCCGCTTGCTAGGATGTCTTACGTTTCATTCATTCTGCTTCTCCACGCCTGCACTTTTTCAAAGCGCATTGGTTTCAGTTTTCTTCCGCTCCGTGTGCGATTTTCTCAAATTATCGCAACCTGCTTCAACCAACACACTAATTTTATGCTTCCCGTATTTTCTTCTCACTCTTCGTCGTACGATCGCACGTATTGCATACCGTACTATCTATTTTCTAACTTGCACAGTCACCATTGATTTGAATGCCACTTCAAAACTCTGTAGGACACTGAAACTTGCCATATTTACAACGTTGTTCAGCTCACTTTTCTGTTCCACATTTAAATATTTAAATTTCTTCCCTCCGTCATACAGTGTGATCGTGCATTTACATAAACCTGCTTTACCTCGTTCAACGGCGCCACTCACTGCCAGAAAGTATCTTATCTCTCGCACTCCAATAAAAGTCTCGGCTTATCGCATGAACACACACACAAACACACGCACTTCCTACTTCTCTGGTAGGTTCTTGGTTCTGATTTTCACTTTTCTTTTCTTCCGTCTTCTCCGACCAGCACGGGAGAACCAGTTCCGTCCCGTCCGCTCGGTTCGATCGTTCGCGCGTTTCTGAATCGTGCTTTTCGACTCCACCCCGAAAGAACCTGCCACGATCGGTTCGCGCAGAGCGTTCTCGAGAAGACGACCTCATGGCTTATCTGCTCCGTTGTTGCTCTAGACTTAGCGTGACTTTCAACAGATGTTTGTTTTACCATCTTGGCTAGATTTTTTTAAATTTAACAGTTGTATAGGAATGTATTTTTTCGTAATTCAATTATTGTCAAATGTGTTAAATTGTTAAATGATGTTATGAATAATAATATGACAACTTGTTCATCAATTATGTAATAAATTAAAAACAATCTATCTGAACAAATAATTGGTTTGAATTTAACCTATTGCACGGCACGCTTTTAGTACAACTCAAGTTTTAGTACAAAGAGTTTGGTTGTAGCACCGCGTGTCTTCCCGACCCGACAGTACTGCTAGGGGACTTAATTCCCATCTGAATCGTCTTCGCTTAGCAAGGAATCAGGCTAAAATAATAAAATTAAAATGAACAAATAGCTACACTAAATAACTACACGCCCGTTGTTATTTAAGGCTACATGATTTTCAGATATTTGTATTCTAAAAGATATCGATCGAAATGGTTCCGAACTATTTCCTAATAATCGTGCTTGCCATCCACCAATGAGACGATCAGAAAATGAGCGTACAAGCGAAAGAGAGTGAGAGCAAAAACTATACACAAATGCACATCCGCTCTCCGTGCTGCGTATCTAAACATGTGGTTGAAATGCTGGCGATCGCGCACGCTCGTACACGAAAAGGTTGTTTACTTTTTTGCCCGTTCCGATATCTACGATTCCACTGCGGGAACAGGTTTTTCTTTACTTTGTTTTACCGCACAGCCGATTGACGTTCGGGATTGGGATGAGCACATTGCATCGTACCCCAGCCCCAGCGACACGATTTTGTAATCTTGAACGCATACGCAAGGAAATACTTCCGAATCGAGAACCGGCTCGAGAGAACCAACATGTGTTAAACGTCTCAGCACGTTCTGCAGGTTCGAGAGAAGCGTGCGCTTGGTCACGGTAGCGAAGCAATTGATGTATTTTCAACGTTGAAGCTTAGTAAGACATTTTAGATGAATGATTAATACCATGAAGGCATTATTGACTACAATAAGTGTATGATAGCACCTTGTTTCTCAGATGATGAGTAGTCTAGATCAAGCTACATCGATCGATCGTCGTGTATTTGTTAATATTGAACGTTTGCCTATCTGCCGAAGGCCTCTTAAGCTTATTTCATTATTTAGGATAAAATTTCAATACGATAGTTGTTGTATATATGAGTATTAGGTAAAAATTAATGTAAAACAAACATTTAACATGAATTTATCATATACACACTAAATGTCAGGCAGCATCTTTGGTAATAGCTCTTGCAACAAAATGGACGGTCTACCAAATTTATATTTCACACAAAACCAGAAACAACTGTTCGGTATTTTTGCTATAATGTTATTGTTTTGATTGCATTTAGAGGTGTTGAAACAAATACCTTTTTCACCTTTCATTTCAATGTTATTACTTAACAGTTTATTTATTTACTTATATGGTGTCAAAGCGGTTCACAGTCGTGTTGTCTGCTGCATGCCGTTCTTTCGGAAAAATCAACACCTCCTTTATGTCTCAGAATGGCACAAGCGTGAAACCCTTGGAATAATCGCACAAAGAAAGGGAGTTTTCAAGTTGTTCCTATTTTATTGTATATCAACTGTTCTTTTAAAATCAAACAATCAATCAAACATCAATCACGCCTTATAACACATTGCCACGGTTTTTAAGCACTCGCTCTTTCACCGCATAGAACCATGGGCCAATCTTCGAATTCTCTAAGCAATCCTTAAACGCCGCGCATCCTTCCATGCTGTTCAGCACGCCAAACACGGCCAGATCGGCGAGGTTCGGCTGCGATCCACCGTGGAAGGTGGTTTTCTTCTTCTCGATTTCGTTTATCCATCGATCGCATGCATCGTAGATGTGCGATCGCACGTCGTCCGAAAGCTGATGCCGTTTCTTTAGCCGCTTGCTGATCCCCCACATCGCGAACGCTCCCACGTAGACCATCAAATCCCGCTCCCACTTCGGAAAGTGGACACTCCAGTCGCCAACGTCGGAAAACCATTCGAACGTTTCCAGCGCTTCATCCTTCGTGCGGTATACGTTGGGCGAGATCAGGTGCACCAAATGGTCGTCAGCCCAGGCGCGCCACTTACGTTCCTCCCTAGTAGAATATGGATCATATTTAATAGTTAGTTAGTTTAATAGTTTAATCGTGCCGCAATACTCACTCCTGCTCTTCCTTTGAACGATTGTCAACCTTCTTTTCTTGAAACATCAGGAAGTATTTGTTCATAATATCGAACACCTTACTTCCGGCGTCGTTTTCATACGATATCGAAGGATAATACTTGGCAAGCTCTCCGATGTCTTGGTTCTTGTCTCGAAGAAAGCTTGAAATCGAGGACACTATCATGCTCGAATCCGTAAGCTGAACATATTTGCCCGACTTTGTTTTGGCCAGCAAAATTGGAACTTTTTTAATGTCCGACCACCGTATGTCCTGACGGAGAACGGCATCTACCTCCACCACCGAGTACGAAAGTCCGCTGTGATCGAGGAATGCTCGTACCTACGAATGATGATAGTTAGTCTGTGTGAGAGAATGTATTGCCAAAACAAAAAATCCATAAAGCTGATCTTACCTTACAACAGAAGGGGCACGTTTGAAACTGGAACAGCACCAAATCCAAATCCGAATCGTCCTTCGGGTTAAACACTTTTCGCATGATCTTCACATCCGGCAGTTTGTCGAGTACCTTCGGTCCTACGTGCTCGTGCAGCATATGATCTGTGGGGCCACCTTTAAAGAAACTGTACCCAGACCATCCCGTACCCACCAGTGCACCGATTGCTACCCCTTTCAGTGCCAGTCCGAGTGTACTGGATGGCTTTTTCGGTGCCGCTCCAGTGGCGAGCCGACGAATAAGGCTTAACCTCTGCACGTTGGCCACATTCTGGAGTGGAATTTTCGTAGCTAACGAAGCGATATTGCCCAACCGGTACGTTGCCATTACGTAAAGCAAGAAGGAACAGCTCACAGGACTGATTTTCTGCTTCCCAAATAAACAACACCTATCCGCCGATAATGGTTTCGTGCTTTTTCGTAATCAGCCGGTTTTTCATAACAAAGCTGATGTCAAATTTTTCTGTCAAACGGCAACTTCTTCAGCGCGAATGTACGTGTGTCGCTGCGAAATATAGCACACAATTTCATGCCTTGATTATTATACAGATAGTTTTAACTCAAAGTTTTGATCTTGTACAATAAAGAGCTAAATTTAATGATTAAATAATTCGCAAATAAAAATTCTATAGTGCGGGTGCAATTTCCTCTCCCGGCTCAGGCAATTTTCTCATTCTGCATCTCTTTCCCCCGAAATGAGTTGTCCTTCCTTTTCGCCAGCGAATCTCGTCTTTCATCTCGCTCATTCACGTCCGCTCGCTCTTTGGTCACTCACACAGCCATCCACTTGGGCGCAGTGGAGGCTGGAGAAACTGTGCTCGTTTTGGCAGCTTTTTGTTGTTTGTTATTGTCTTCTTCTTCTTATTCTACAGAGGCCCTGAAATTTTGAACGGGTAGGTCACGCTGCTGCGCTGCCGGAGTTTTCGTGAATTAATTCCTTCTTCTGTTCAACACCGGCACGGTACACTATTTCGGCTCTAGGATAATCGGGACGAAATGGTGTCCCTTGTCGTGTAATACAAAAAGAATTAAATCTGCCAAGGTAAACAACTGTCGAGTCTGTTTCTGCTGTTCACCACGGGTGTACGTGCGAGCTTGTGTGAGTGACGGTGGGTGTTGGATAAAAAATGAAGAAAGAGGTCGTGCTTGTGTATGTGTGTGTACCTGCTGCTGCTGGAGTTTAAATTGTTCAAAAAGTTCGTAGTCTGACTTGTAGAAAGCGCAACAACGATGCATTTTCCCGAATCGGACTCCACCGATGCACCGCTGGACCGGAATTGAGGGTCAGATCAGATCCACGAATTCACAAATACTTACCAAGAAAGCGCGCAGTGCGTTTCGTTCTTGAATTTGGTTTTCCGTAATATTCGTTCCAGTTTGCACGAAATGGATGCTTCGGCCTTCACGATAGCTTAGTTGCGGTGCAGAACATCCCGTGCTAAAAAAACAAGAGCCCTGACTTTCGAATGGGTTCGGGCTATTTCAGTCACGGTTGCTGAAGTGAAGCGAGGAGAGTGCAAGATTCAGTGGAAAACACGGCGGAAAGAAGGTGTTTTTCTTCCCCCACAGTCAAAAAACGGTACCAGTGTGCATGTGTAAGTGTTGCGGGGTGGAATCGGACGGAGAAATGGAACGGAATCGGCATCATTAAAAAATCGGAAAGCGAAGAACTTCTCCAGCCTCTTTTGCTGCGAAGCAAAAAAAAAATCGCTTCTCGCACGAGAGAAGCAGTCCGTTTTCTTCCCGTTTCATCCACTCTTTGATGCGCGAGGTCTTCCGCTTCTGCTTCTGGTGTCTTTATGCACACACATACACACATCCGCGTACGGTGTTGGGTGTGGGTTCAAGCGAGGACTCTGGTGCTAAAGGTAAGCAGTGGTGGATCGCTGGTTGTGATATCGAACGCAAAGAGGAGGAACTATGCAAGCGCCATCGAGTGGGCGATGGAAGGTGGTGGCGGAAAAACGAACGGCAGCTTCTATGGAAGTGCGCCAGAGGCTGTTGACTTCTTTTCCCTGCTTTCGGTGTAATTATTTTCCACGATATTCGTGGTGTGAAATTCCGACGACGACGATGGCGACTTTGCAGGCAGACTGCTGTTTCCATGGTCACCCCCGATATGATTCGCCGAAGAAGTCGTAGTGTTTTTTTGTCGCTGGCAGAGCCTTTTATTGCTGTGTTTGGCATAGACTTCTGCAATGATAGATTGAGGAGGAACAAGACAAACTGCTCTATTTTCCCATTCCAGCACCCCGTCTAGCAAGAAATTGTCTGGCTCCTGGAAAAGATAAGGCTCCATGATTCATTCGTAAAATATTGATAGGAATAGTTTTTTTTTTGGAGGCAGACTATATAAGACCTATCGAAATATCTTGCCAAAAATTCAGAATGGCGAAAAAAGGGCTTCCTGTGCTAAAACATATACCAGAAATGTTCTCCATGTTGTCGAAAATCTGTAAATGAAAAGAGAGATACATCCAACATTATTTCTAAAATTATTTCTAAATAAAAAACAATAAAACAAACTTTGATACGAGATAAAAATAAAACGTGGGGAAAGTGTTAAAAAAAATATGGGCAAGCCCTGCATCTTACGGCAGAGCAAAAGGGGGTGAGCGTACTTACTGCGCTGTGGCTGCTGCGCCCACGGGACGAACGAGCGCTTCCGTGTGCGCATCCCATGTCCTTGGTGTTGTAGGGCCGGCAGGATGGTTTCCTGTGGAACCAAAACACACCTATAACCCTAGCACACATGGACCGCACGACGCACACATGGCCGCTAGGCATAATGCAACAAAAGCGAATCACAATGATCGCACACACCACCACTAACGACGAACGCGGCGGCGGCGGCTGTCGTGCTGTCGGGGTCTCTCGCTATCACATTTGCTGAGAGTACGTCGAAGTACAGGCTGATGAAGAATGAAGAAAAAGGAAAAAATACAAAATACACACACACATACTCACCAAATGCTTATCGATTGACCGTTCATCCGGCCAGCGTGCTCTTTCGTTGTTTTCCGCCGGGTGGGTGTGTAGGAGCAGGAGAAAGAGGCTGTGCAGGGCATCGGCAGCTAGCCCTTGTGTATGATGCCGATGTTGTGTGGCAGCATCAGGGGCAGCATGATGCGGTACCACCATCGCAGCAACCGGGCGGTGTAGACGGAACATGGGGAAAAATAATGCTGTTTCCCCTATTATTTTTTGTCTGCCTTTACAATACTTTCAACACATCGCAATGCTGGCTTGCCGGCGGGAGGATTTTGAATTGGTTTGGATTTAGAAAAGATGTGTACATGGGTTGCTTTGGTTCTACGCAGCCAGCCAGTCAGTCAGAGCCTCCCCCTTGCTGTTCGTCGGATGAATGAGGTGTGTGCCATTTGTGGGTAAGGTTTTGGGTAATTGGTGAGGGAGTAGCGCTAAGCGTAGCTCGCCGATCAAACACAGGAAACCCATGATGTTATGCACTGCAAAGAGTCTGCAAAGAAGCCAGCGCAATTGGTGCTTCCTTCTCGGTGCCTGTTTTGCTTGTTCAACTTTGAAGCAGAATTTGGCTCTTCAGTACTGTGCATGAATACTCCAAGTGAATAAATGTACTATGCTGAACTGTAGTGTAGCGCTAAGCGTAGCTCGCCGATCAAACACAGGAAACCCATGATGTTATGCACTGCAAAGAGTCTGCAAAGAAGCCAGCGCAATTGGTGCTTCCTTCTCGGTGCCTGTTTTGCTTGTTCAACTTTGAAGCAGAATTTGGCTCTTCAGTACTGTGCATGAATACTCCAAGTGAATAAATGTACTATGCTGAACTGTAGTGTACCGGTTCATGTGTTACACTATTACATCTGGAGGTATAATGTGTTTTAATGTATAAAGTTCCGTGGAGATTGTTTTGTTAGTTTTGAAAACTTATTCTTAGAGGGCTTTTGTATTCCTTAGAGTCAATGTGTTTTAACGCTACCAAGTTAGTTTGTTTGTATTGTATTATACCTTAAGTTCGATTTTGTTATTGGTTCCGATGCTTGAACGACATTGATTTCGATGTTGATGAGCTTCCGCGTAAAGCAAAACCCAAAAATTTTGAATACGTTAAACAAATTGGTCGATGAGGATTTGTGCTGAAACGCTAGATTTGTTACCCCGTTACGAGTGTGCAATGCAATGGAAATGCTTCAAAAGCCAGGACTTACGGCTCCTCAGTACAGGGTTTCCAAGTTCGCAGTTGTATGCAGGCTTTCGGATTCAGTTTGACGTGAAATCAAAAGTTCCCAAGGTTCCATATACTTGGTAACCATGGAAACAATCGCTTGGAAGACGCTTTGTAGTGCCTCCCCAAGATGGAAAGTCTCTCTAAGCAATATATGTTTGTTCCTCGAAGATGTAAGGCCTCCCAAAGTTGAATATCTCCAAAATCTACACATGTTTTTTAATGTCTGCCCCAGAAAAAGTCACGACAATAACAAACGTATGGAATTGTATGGAGCTTAATATATTTAACAGCTTGCCGTAAGACAAATGACAAGAACACTGGTATCAAATGTCGTTGTTATTTGTAGGCACGTAAAAATGCAGGTATTGTCCTGTTTCATTACCACGCCATTCATTCCGCTATCTGTACTATTCGGACATAACTGCAAAAAACGAATAATTCTATAGCGGATTTCGAGCATTTTGCAGTTATTTCAAACACAAAAACCGATGGAAAATACTTTAAATGTCACACAAAAGTAAATCTGTCTAGAAGAAGTCCCCAAACCGCAATTGAGCCATTTACAAACATCTGCCACGAGCGTGTTATGTATCATTTCATTTTTCTCTATGCTGTATTCGAAAATCGAAGCACCTCCAGGTCACTTAGATGCCTTGATTCACCAGGCACAGCGCGATTCTGCCAGCAGCGAATTGAGTTTCTCTTCTCGCTTTTGTTTAGCGGCTCTGAAGGGTCTAATTGATATATATACCAACCCCATCCGACCGACCCGACTGTGTCGTTTGATTCATTTTTAGCCTTCCGAGCTTTGTTGTAGATTTTTGTTTACGCATGAATTGAGCCTCGTTACCACCCACCACCACCGCCCGGTCGTGCAAATGTAGCTGCAAGTGCACTTGGGAACGCCTGCCCTGCTCCCTCTCCCGGTTATTGGCGTGAACCACGACTGAAACCAGCCGAGCCAAGTGTCTCAGCGCCATTCGTACACACAGTAAGACCTATTGCTGCATGCAGTGGTAATTACTATCACACGCTTGACTGTTTCATGAGGTGTGTGCCATTTGTGGGTAAGGTTTTGGGTAATTGGTGAGGGAGTAGCGCTAAGCGTAGCTCGCCGATCAAACACAGGAAACCCATGATGTTATGCACTGCAAAGAGTCTGCAAAGAAGCCAGCGCAATTGGTGCTTCCTTCTCGGTGCCTGTTTTGCTTGTTCAACTTTGAAGCAGAATTTGGCTCTTCAGTACTGTGCATGAATACTCCAAGTGAATAAATGTACTATGCTGAACTGTAGTGTACCGGTTCATGTGTTACACTATTACATCTGGAGGTATAATGTGTTTTAATGTATAAAGTTCCGTGGAGATTGTTTTGTTAGTTTTGAAAACTTATTCTTAGAGGGCTTTTGTATTCCTTAGAGTCAATGTGTTTTAACGCTACCAAGTTAGTTTGTTTGTATTGTATTATACCTTAAGTTCGATTTTGTTATTGGTTCCGATGCTTGAACGACATTGATTTCGATGTTGATGAGCTTCCGCGTAAAGCAAAACCCAAAAATTTTGAATACGTTAAACAAATTGGTCGATGAGGATTTGTGCTGAAACGCTAGATTTGTTACCCCGTTACGAGTGTGCAATGCAATGGAAATGCTTCAAAAGCCAGGACTTACGGCTCCTCAGTACAGGGTTTCCAAGTTCGCAGTTGTATGCAGGCTTTCGGATTCAGTTTGACGTGAAATCAAAAGTTCCCAAGGTTCCATATACTTGGTAACCATGGAAACAATCGCTTGGAAGACGCTTTGTAGTGCCTCCCCAAGATGGAAAGTCTCTCTAAGCAATATATGTTTGTTCCTCGAAGATGTAAGGCCTCCCAAAGTTGAATATCTCCAAAATCTACACATGTTTTTTAATGTCTGCCCCAGAAAAAGTCACGACAATAACAAACGTATGGAATTGTATGGAGCTTAATATATTTAACAGCTTGCCGTAAGACAAATGACAAGAACACTGGTATCAAATGTCGTTGTTATTTGTAGGCACGTAAAAATGCAGGTATTGTCCTGTTTCATTACCACGCCATTCATTCCGCTATCTGTACTATTCGGACATAACTGCAAAAAACGAATAATTCTATAGCGGATTTCGAGCATTTTGCAGTTATTTCAAACACAAAAACCGATGGAAAATACTTTAAATGTCACACAAAAGTAAATCTGTCTACAAGAAGTCCCCAAACCGCAATTGAGCTATTTACAAACATCTGCCACGAGCGTGTTATGTATCATTTCATTTTTCTCTATGCTGTATTCGAAAATCGAAGCACCTCCAGGTCACTTAGATGCCTTGATTCACCAGGCACAGCGCGATTCTGCCAGCAGCGAATTGAGTTTCTCTTCTCGCTTTTGTTTAGCGGCTCTGAAGGGTCTAATTGATATATATACCAACCCCATCCGACCGACCCGACTGTGTCGTTTGATTCATTTTTAGCCTTCCGAGCTTTGTTGTAGATTTTTGTTTACGCATGAATTGAGCCTCGTTACCACCCACCACCACCGCCCGGTCGTGCAAATGTAGCTGCAAGTGCACTTGGGAACGCCTGCCCTGCTCCCTCTCCCGGTTATTGGCGTGAACCACGACTGAAACCAGCCGAGCCAAGTGTCTCAGCGCCATTCGTACACACAGTAAGACCTATTGCTGCATGCAGCGGTAATTACTATCACACGCTTGACTGTTTCTTCGGTGGGGGGGCCAGCAGCAGTCTGCGAGTGGACTATTAAGGTGGGCCTCTGACAGGCACATTCTTGTCACTGCTTTTTTTGCTCTCTGTCTGTCTCTTTCTCTCTCTCTGCTGGTGGGCAGGTGGGCAGGTTAGCATCGAAGTTGAAGATGGCGAAGAACTTGGTTGGCGTGTTTTGTAGACCTTCGAGAGGCTAAGGCGCCCCCGTCGCGTACCGTTGCATTGCTCTCAGCCAAGGCTTTCTGAAAAGATGCACGGAAGTTCTGTTGTTGTGTCGTTTGGGTCTTGTGAGGGTGGGTGGAGATTTGAACGAAATTGCTGCTACCACACCAGCGTGTCTCCCTGTATGAACGATTGTTTGCGAAAATGTAATCTTTTTTTCACAGTATCATTTTTCTGTTGTGTTTCTTGCTACGTTGAATGCGTAATTGGCCACACATGGAACTCCCTTCACACGGTGACTTGTGTGCGCGGTTGCACGTAAAGGTAGCTGCTTCTACGTGCGTATGTGTGTGGTATCAACTGTGTTTTTATGCATTTGTTCTCCATCCAATCGGTGTTCTGTTCGCGGTACAACCACAGCCTGCCGAATAACCCTGTCCCCTAATTGAGCATGGCTAAATGGAATCGAGAATCCAATTAAAAATTCCAAACGGTCGCAAAAAAGATCATACGCGTGTGCGATTGCTATATGTTGTGCATATAGCAGTGCAATGTATTATTAATAAAGAAAATAAAATATAATCAGACATAATTTTATAATTGATTATACGGCAGCACAAAATGCCACCATATTGTTAATAAAAAGCAGTTTCTGTGTATCAATAATGTGAGCTGTGAGCCAATAAAGTACGATACAACAGGGATTTGAGAATATTTATAATTATGAAGGAATTATCCATCAGGCATTCAAAATTTGTATAATACACATGTATAATATACAAACATATTTTGTATCATGCAAGTTTGAAGATGTTCATAGTATGCAACGAATAATATATTATGGAAAACGATTTAAAAAAATAAAAAAAAATTTCTTTCTTTTCGTTGCGGCATAAACTGTGTCTGGAGCTAGTATTGAAGCAACGGAAGAAATATTTGTTATACCTGTATCAACTTTTTGGGAATAATTTTGTTATTGTAATTTTTAGATTCACTTCACTGTAATCGTCAATGAAATAACAAAAAATATGACATGATATGTGTCATTAGTTTTAATTTATTTATCTTTTTCTTGATTTTTGTTTAACACTTACGGTCAAATGGACCGAATACTCCTTTCGTGCAAATCATGGTGTCAATTGACACCTAGAAGGCTATTTTTGGCAATTGTTGACCGATTGGGCTGAAATTTTCACCAGTTGTACGCAAACTATTCTAGTTTTATAATCCGTCGAGTTTGTGACCCTACCCCCTCCCGTTTGCTCTCCAGCCCCCCTCAAGTAAAAATCCGCCGGCGCCAAAATTTTAAAAACCTTGAAAACTATATGTAAAAATTTTTGGAGCCCAAATTCCATTAAATGGCATATAGGGGCAGTAGTTCAAGATCTACAGTAAAAGTTTCAGAATTTTCGAAGTTTCGAAAGGAGTAACAAGTTGTATCTCAGAAATTTAAGGATTTTAAAATTTTTAAAAATTCTTAAAATATAAAAAAATAAATTCTTATTTTTAAAACTTTCTAAAAATATAAGACTTTAGGCGAAAACCGTTTGTCAATATCTCTATCCGTTTTCGAGTTATAGAAGCTCAAAGTTGCAAAAGTGTCAATTGACACCAGATTTGTCCGTTAGTGTTAAACAACGAATATTATATTGAAGAAATTGTATATCCTATTATATTTAAGAAAAATATTTCAATTCAATAGGGATGCGCAATGAGTTTTGTATGTATCTGATATTTGTTAAATAAACTGTGAAGAATATGAGTAAAAATACATGACAATTTAGCTACATTCCTTTTTATTTGCCACGACCTCCGTCAGTTATAATGATTAAAAAGAACAAGTAGTAATACTATTTTTTCACTAAAATAATTGTTTGTCTAGCTACTGGAAAAAACTTCATTACATTTGCCCTTAGTGTAAAGTATTTGATGTTTCAGTCAGATAGCAATTATATGTTAGGAGGGGACAGTCCAGATGGGATTTTCTTCTGATTCTGTCGCGTGAAGATCAGCGACACCCCCACTAAACCATCGAGTCAACCAAACCACATGTTAGATAATTTTGCATAGTACATACGATTTTCGCTTTTTGTGTTGTCGATAGTAAATAGTTGGCGCAACAAATTTGTTCTGGGTTGATTTTTTAATCTTTCCATATTAGGACTGTCCGTGGGTTTTTTGGCGTAGGATAAATGAATATTAGTAAAGCGAGTATTCTACGATAATTATACATGAAAAATTTGAGAATTATAAATCAGACCTTGCTGTATTCATTCGAAAAAATAAGTTAATACACAAGCGAAGTATGCTTTTAGATTTTTTTTTATTAAGTCACTTAATCAATAAGACTATTAAATTAAACTATCAAAGCTCTACATTTCCATATATTCTTTGGATTGAATATTTTTGTATTTTTGTAATTTTGTAATATTTTGAACTTCAAACTAATGGCCTCAGTGACTTATTTTGAAGTAAAATTAAGCCATATTTGCTTAAGATTTGATAGACAATCACCGGACCGGGTATATCGTTCAAAAACAAAATGATAGAGTTCTTATTCGTGAACTCACTATAATTGTGATAACAGATGGCATGTACAATCGGAGAGAATGTGGACTTTTGATTAAGGCTCTGTTGGAGAGCGGTCCGCTTTTATTTACGCGATTTCATTTTATTTCCCTTTTCTCCCATTCGCATCAACTTACTTTAGCCATTTGGCTCTTCTTTCCAAGTTAATGGATCTGCATGCATAAAGTGTTGTTTCTTGTATATACTATGCCCTCAAATTGCGCACATGATGTATTACATTATGATTAGAAATATTTTTTTTGGTGGTATCAACTTTTTTGGTGGTATCAATTAGTTTAATAAATGTCATAAGATGGCAGGCATCACTGCGTAGGTTGTTGCACCGTTCTTCTTCGGTTCGGTGAGGAGTATGATTTAAAATTAATATATTCAATACGTGTACGACACATACAGTACCTCAATCTCAAAATGGGACACTTTGAAATCACACAGATTTGTCGTTTTCGAAACCCATATGTAGTTTTTACTTACATTTTAACACTATTTTATGACACAGTTTGGTAGAGCCATCATTCAGTATATTAAAAATAATTATTACAATTTTTTTAATCTATAAAAATATTGAGTAGAAGCGTACATCATAAAAATGATGATTCATGTGTCCCACTTTGAGATTGGGTGAAAAGTGGGGATTTTATTCATTTTTTCGGCTGTCCTGAACTGACATTTGGATTAAAAATTATGTAATAATTATTTTTAATATGCTGACTGATGGCTCTATCAAAATTTATAATGAAACTATGTTAAAATGTAAACAAAAACTACATATGGGTTTTGGAAAACGATGAATCGGTGTGATTTAAAAGTGCTCCAATTTGAGTTTTAGTAAAAATACAGTAAATACAGTGAAAATTCTGTAATAATTATTTTTTATATGCTGAATGATGGCTCTATCAAAATGTATTCAAGAAATGGCAAAAACTACAAACGGGGCTTTGAAAACGACAAATCGGTGTGATTTCAAAGTGTCCCATTTTGATATTGAGATACTGTACGTACTCATCGAATTTAGCATCCGACGATCCGATCATTTGGTCACAAATTATCGATGCGGTACAGTCTCATAATCATTACCAGTATAGTTTACGTTGTACGTTACGTGTACACTCCACCTCTCGATACTACCCTGTGGTTTGAAGGTGCATTTGTCACATGTTTCTTGAGGCTGCGGTCATGGATATTAGTTACATGGGAAATAATGCGAGTTGTATAAACCATGCACCTAACACACTTGCATAATAATACTTATTTCCTGTGAAACCATACAGCTGTCACGTTTTTTTACCAAAGCCAATCATGTGATTGCAAAATCATACTATCGATTTTGCTTTTTGAATGCCCAAGTCGTTCAATAAATAATACCAGCACTACCACGGTATCGTGCTCGAATAATTAAGATCCATGATTTCGTACTACTTACGTGCTTTATCATGCTTTATTCTCCTTCTGTCTCTCTATATTGGTGACAAAAGTTAAACTCTCCCGCCGGCGTGTTTGCCCAACGGACGTAATTGTGGTAGGCATTTGGGCGCAACAACGCCAACGTGGGCTTTGTTGCAGTATCGTCCTCATCCGTTACTGCTCTTCCGCACCATCCTATTAGCCACCCGTTCGACGGCTCCCAGGCGATCGTTCCTCCATCTCTGGGAATTTAGTGGCGGAGAAGCAAGATTGATGGTTTCCTAACAGAGAATGCCCCGAATGCATTATCGGGGCACACAAACGCAAGCCGCGACGGCGGCGCAACACACCAGCAGCAGCTCATACGCGCTTTCTAGGGTGCCACGGCATTATTTTTCGTTTTCGGGCCAGCCGGCCGGCCGGCCGGTCGGCCAACTCTCGTTACTGCTTTTTCTCGTACCGTTCAATCTGGTTCGTATGTTTCCTGTGTGGTGTTTCAATTTCCTTTCCGCTAGCCATCATCAACATCATCGCTGTGATGGTGAGGAGGGAGATAGTTCGGTGCTTCAGGAACAGAGTCTGCTGGCCACACGCTGCAACTACACGGCTCTCTACCATTCGGCCGGGGTGTTTGCGACGGGAGCGTATGTAAGCGCACCACCGGGTATGTTTCTTGTCCCGGCAGAGAAAACGTATATATTGGAGCGCGCGCACCGGTTGGGGAAGTTGAGTAGGGGAAATAAGTGTTATAATTGACGAGATGGTAAGGAGGCACGTTGGGAAGAACCGTGACCCGGCGGTGCCGGGGCAGTGGAGAACGTTGCGGGATGTTGTTTCGTTCTTCATCCGTCTGTTCTGTCTCTGTGAACGGTCGTGGTGGTGTGTGTTACGAGGAGGAAATTCAAATAAACATTGTAAAATATGCTAACGGAAATCACGCTTAACTTGTGTGCACCGATAGCTCCTGTTGGGACGTTCTTCCGCAAGTATACACAGTAGCACCGACAAACCGTACCATCCTAATCGCAATGGAACAACCGATATGATTATTTTTACACCAAACACGTATAGCTTCAAATCAAATTCCAAAACTATCGAATTGAATGTATTTACTTTTTGATAAGAAAATAGAGATTTATCCAACATCCTACCACGCCGAAAAAACACAGTTTTTATATTTGCTTTAGTGCTCTGTTCCATCTTTTAAAGTTAAAGGCTTTCAATTTTAATTAAAAAAATGTGAAAGTGGAATGAAATTGAATGAAATAATTTTGAACTACGTGACCTAACGTCACCAAACACAAATTTACCAATAATGTTATTGTATTCGTTATCGGAAGGAAAACATTTTATTTTAAATTTGTTACTTCTCCGAAAATGTTTTATCATAACACAAACTGTGCTTCGGAAACATCAAAATCAAGATAGAAACTAAAATTTCAATGGTCTTTGAGAAGTACAAATATTTCCGAAATCTTTAGAAAATTAACAAAAAATATAAATGGAAGCTGTACGACATAGAATAATTACATTCTCACTAGCTTGGTCTAAAGAATTGACAATGTTTAAACAGCAACACAACTAACAACAATCAACAACACAATTATAAAGTGAGGATGTGTAGTGTCGAGCGGAACACCACTGGCCATTCGGCACCCGTCAAATCTTCGCTAAAACGTCAATCTGTTCATTGCTACTGATTGCTCTGGACAAGGCCTTGCGATCTTTTAAAGAATTTAAAGAATTATTTTTTCGTCGACGTGTCGATTAGCGATTGTGATGCTGAAGTGATGCAGAAGATGAGTTCAGCAGAAACAAATGCAAGTGGCAGTAAAACAACACGTAACAGTTTGAACGCAATGTCTCCGTTTGACGCCAATGCTCATAGATGGATGAAGATTAGGTTATATTATGACTCAATAAATGACTCTGCAGATGACCCGCTAATGGTGGCGTTATTCCGGAGGTGATGCTTATTTTCTTCAGTTCTTCAGCCCTTCCTATGCGATACATACTAAAACGTGGCATTACGTGCAAAATGTGCCAATTGGTGGAAGTCCACTGAGTGAAATAATCAATCCCTCCTTCTCTCTTTCTCTCTCTCTCTCTCGCTCCCTGTTGCATGATGGGAACGTGTTGCGTATATGCTTTTCCGCGGTCACACCGTGCACCGCGGCTCGCGTGCCATAGTACCACTCGGTCTCCCCTGGGGAGCAGTATCGCCCCGAACGCGGTGGCAGAAGCACTGTGTGAAATTCAAACGTGGATTCGCAATCGCTTGAGAGACCCTTTGACAGGAAACCGCTATCGCGGACACCGATTTGAGGTTCGTGAAGGTTACGTCATGTTGATTGTGAATGTGTTTTTTATCGCTTTGCTGCAGAAAAAAAAAACAGAAGCTATCGAGCCTACCCCCTTGGGCTTGGGTGGGGAAAACTGATTTTCCATTGTTGGTTCTCTTGCTCTGGCGGTAATGGTAGTGGTCAGCGTGAATGGTAGTCGTTATGATACAAACTTCAGCGCTCCGCGGGGAATACAAGGTCGGTTAAGGTCGGTTTTGACTAGATTTGACAAAAAAAAATGCAAACCCGATTGTTCTTCAACCTTGGTATTAGCCGTAGAGGACGTACATGTGGAATTGCTCTGTTCACGGCGCGAAGATAGGGGCTTAGTCATCATATTTGCTTCCGGTTTCGGAAGTTGTATGCGATGATCTTACCGAAGATTGATCATCGCGAATGAAAACACGCAGTATCCAACAGGACCGATACAGTTGTTGCCAGCAGGGTCGTTGACGACTGACGAATTGTGTTACACACGCGGTGTCTTCTAAAACACTAGGGTAGAGTTCCATCTCCCATGGTGAATGAATGGTGGTGTCTAATTTCTTCGCAGTAATGGCACGTTTGTCGTCCGAGAGACCATCTGCGGACACCACTAGGGAGATGACGCGATGGTGGTTACCCACTGTTTATAAAGTGGTTCCCAGCGATTTGTTTGTGTACTTTGGTCGTAGTGACGTCGCAAGCGATTGCCCCACCGTCGTCAGCACAGCACTGGCCAGCAGTATTGGAGAGGTTCTGTTGATGTTTATATTTACACGCAAGCCAAGGAGATACCGGAGAGCCGGCTTGTTGACTAACCGGCAAATGAAGAGGGCAACGTTATGTTATTTACTTTTTTCTTTTGTCTATCTCCATTGGAGCTACTTCTTTAACCGCCACATGAACGTCCGTGCAACTGGTCTACCAATGCTTCAAAGCCTGATGAGATCTAGCTGTTTGAACCAAGCAACAAGATTACGATTTAGGCTGCAAAAGATATTTATCCAGTGTTTTATAGTATGTGCGTGCGATCACGTCGTCTCTTTTTAAGTGGGTTTGGTTTTTTTCCTGTTGCATTCGGCTTTCCTCTTCTTGTTCTTGTTCTTGTTCTGTTTTTTTGTTTTTTTTTTTAACAATTTATCAATTTGTTTATTTAAAAACTGTGTATAAATGGTTCAATAATTTCAAAACAAAACTTATTAATAAATATAAATTGCATGTTCTGTAAAACACATTTACTAGAAAAGTGCCGTATGTAAACTCTAGAGCGATTTCAATTAATATCATTCTTCAAGCCTGTTCTGTCTTGTTTTCGGTCCGTCTTGTACTGCCACTGCTACAAAATTTATATCATGAAATTAATGGAGCGTGGAGACTGTTCTGATATTGGAGCAATTTTCCATCGTCGAAAAATGAAACAATACAATTTATGTTTCACGTATGATCAAACACCATATTGTAGTATTGTTGTTGAGATTTTCCCAGCGAACGACATAATGCAGCTTGGCCGGTATCCAAGATAGGTACAGATGCGGCTGAAAGGTGGTTTGCATTTCGAGACCATGTCAAGGTCGACAGCGATGCTCGGCGATTCCGTATGACATCGATTAAGCCACCAGAACCAAGTAGTAATATCGATCGCATTCGCCATCACATCCCATTGTTGCAGCGAAACGCTTTACTCTTGGAATTGGCTCGAAAAAAAAACATGATTCCAATTTTGGACCAATTAGTCTAAGGGCAACTTCAAATTGCGACAATGTTATTGTGATTAATAATAATAAATACATTGGCACAATCGTAACTCGATTAAGTTTGATCATTTTACTAATTGGGAATTAGTATTAGAGATTTTAAATCTTAAGAATAACGCAGGGTTTGATTGAATTTAATTGTTCATCAAGCAGAATATTGATTTTGTAAGCCTGGACAATCAATTTTTACTCGATTATTTCGATGTTGTGTTGAGCACATTAAAAATAGAATTTTAATGGGGTAGATTGTATGCAGAGCATAAACTGCGAATTTCCTCCCTCGGCTAATAGGTTTGCACTTGGGGCAAGATCACTATCATCCCGCTCATGCCGTCCTCGACCTTGTTATGAACGTGCAGCAGCCGTGCACGTTTGTGCATAAGACTCTCGGACGAGGGGACACTTGGTCTGGGTTAAGTTAGGCGTTAGATGAATATCATAGACCGACCGCCGTTAGTGGGCAGTGTCAGTCGTTCATGTGCCACAGCTCTTCTGTATACGGGTATGCATACATGTAGGGGGAGAAGTATTTGTGTTGGCGAAAACAAGCCGGGAATAAAGTTACACTAATGCAGGAGATGACGGTCAGCTGCGCACTGCTGCCATTGACAACGATCTCAACAATGTCGGTCGAGTTTGTGCCGCTGATGATTAATACATGCCTGTATTATTGGGAACATTCGTTGGTGCTGAACGACACGTAAAGAGATATACACGGACTTATTATCATCTGATCATGGATACTATGACTAAGTTGATGAACCCACTTTAAACTAAACTAAATTCAACTAAATTAGGATTTGTATTTGTATTTGATGCAGCAATTTTAATTTGTTGAGGTTGTGAGAAGCACATTGTTAAGATGCATCAAGAAATGTATGTTTTAATGCCATCATGGCATTTATTCTTTATTGTGAGAAAGGTGTTATTATTATCAATGTAAAATTATACGTAATGAAATTGTATATAATTTCTACACATGTCGCTCTTATGAGGCATTCAGTAAAGACGATTGCAATCTGTAATTATATATTACTTTTTTGAATGAACACAAGGAATGTTGTATGCAAATATACAGAAAGCGTAAAAAACAAAACAGCTCTTATATCCAACACCTCCTTTTCTGGATCTGAAGCGAACTTCCAAAATAATGAAGATTGTAGCAGGGCGTTCCACATGCTGATGTCTAGCAAACTTTAATAGCAGACAGTTTTCCACGCTCCACGCTCGTACAGTAACGCAGGAACCACTAGTTCGTTATGGGAAAAGCACATTCTTCTGTAATGATGTATTTGCAGTGAATAATGATGGTTACCATTAATAACATCTTAACAGCCGCATGCCTATACACAACCTCCACACACAGACACTCACGTCGACATATGCCATATAGAAGGGGGAAAGTGGTCGGTTAGTCGGTTGATGCCTGGTAGACATATCAATCGCACTTACGCTTTCGTTAAGAAGTGTTAGTCAGAGAGCAAGCAGCGTGTTTAAGACTTTCTTTTCACACATGCCACTACACCATGGGCCTTTGTGAATCATGGCAGAGCGAATTAGTATGTACGTTGAAATTTCGGCGTGCACATTTCCAACGAGTGCAGGCATTTCGCATTTGCATGCTGTGTTTCACGAAACTGTTTTACATTTTGCAAGTGAAGTGCGGAAAAATGGGGACTTTCGTAAGGGAGAGCAATACAGCGGATGGCGGGTGGGGCATTTATCCAATGAACGAAAATATTGCCCAGTGCTGCATGGTGAAGGTGGAGCAGTCAGGTGCATTGAACTCAAGGTTCAACCGTTGGAAAAGCCGTTGTTATATATAATTATCGTAACTTGCGCAAATGCTCTCTGGATTGCAGCATTTGGAAATTTCAAGTTTCTGCGAATTGTTTGGTATTGTCATATAATTTCCATTCAATTCCAAATTTGCTCATCTTTTTTTCTTTCGTTTCCAGAGGCACTCCTTCAGTCGCGACCGCTACCACACATACCGCCACCGGGAAGCTTGCTGCCGACGGATCTGCTCAGCCAGAATCAAGATGGGTTGGAAAATCACACCGGAACCATGCATTCGCAAGGCAGCTCCAACACCGCACAGTCCAGCTTCGAAACGGCGCACCGATGGACGTCGAAGGAGAACCTGCTGGCGCCTGGTCCTGAGGAGGACGATCCGCAGCTGTTCGTCGCGCTGTACGACTTCAAGGCCGGCGGTGAAAACCAACTGAGTCTGCGGAAGGGCGAGCAGGTTCGAATACTGTCTTACAACAAGTCCGGCGAATGGTGTGAGGCACACTCCGATTCCGGTCACGTCGGCTGGGTGCCGTCGAACTATGTGACACCGCTGAACTCGCTTGAAAAGCACTCCTGGTACCATGGACCGATCTCGCGCAACGCGGCAGAGTATCTGCTCAGCTCCGGCATCAACGGCAGTTTTCTCGTGCGCGAAAGCGAAAGTTCGCCCGGGCAGCGTAGCATCAGTCTGCGGTACGATGGGCGCGTGTACCATTACAGAATATCGGAAGACTCCGACGGGAAGGTGTACGTCACGGCGGACGCCAAGTTTAACACGTTGGCCGAACTGGTGCATCACCATAGTGCGCTGCACGAGGGCCACGGGTTGATCACGCCGCTGCTGTACCCAGCGCCGAAGCAAAACAAACCGACAGTATTTCCACTCAGCCCGGAACCGGATGAGTGGGAGATTTGTCGGACGGACATTGTGATGAAGCACAAGCTGGGCGGTGGACAGTACGGTGAGGTGTACGAGGCTGTGTGGAAGCGGTACGGCAACACGGTGGCCGTTAAAACGCTCAAGGAGGACACGATGGCGTTGAAAGATTTCCTGGAAGAGGCTGCCATCATGAAGGAAATGAAGCATCCGAATTTGGTGCAGCTAATAGGTAGGCCACTTTGAAATAGGGTTGTTAAAAGAAACAGTTTTAATGTCACTTTGTATAGTGTCATTGCAAGAGTGAGCAAACGTCTCTAGTTAATTTATAATATTGTTTTACAAGTTTTTTCTAACTCAAAAATTATAATATTTTCACGTTCCAGGTGTTTGCACACGCGAACCACCATTTTACATCATCACCGAATTTATGAGCCATGGTAATTTACTCGATTTTCTGCGTACGGCCGGCCGGGAAAGGTTGGACGCAGTGGCTTTGCTCTACATGGCAACACAAATCGCGTCCGGTATGAGCTATCTCGAGAGCCGAAACTTTATCCATCGCGATTTGGCTGCACGTAATTGCCTGGTTAGTGATAACAACCTAGTGAAGGTGGCAGATTTCGGGCTGGCCCGATTGATGCGTGACGATACGTATACGGCACACGCTGGAGCCAAATTTCCCATCAAGTGGACCGCGCCGGAGGGCTTGGCGTACAACAAGTTCAGCACCAAGTCGGACGTGTGGGCGTTCGGGGTGCTGCTGTGGGAGATTGCTACGTACGGCATGTCGCCGTACCCGGGCATCGATCTGACGGACGTCTTCCACAAGCTCGAGTCCGGCTACCGTATGGAGCGACCGCCCGGCTGCCCCCCGGAGGTGTACGACCTGATGCGGAAGTGCTGGCAGTGGAATGCTCAAGATCGGCCAACGTTCAAAAGCATCCATCACGATCTCGAGCATATGTTTCAGGTAATTAGAGATAGGGTGTCTCTCTAGCGCTAATAGGTCTTATTCGGATAGATTTTCTGTTGACAGGAATCGTCCATCACGGAAGCGGTCGAGAAGCAACTCCAAGGAGTCGGTGTGATACCGATGCAGCTTACACCGC
>KZ072162.1:140998-154253 GCA_002091845.1 Anopheles cracens
CCCATCTCTGGTGAGTCTTTTGACGATGTATTTGCCAAAAATTATGAAATTTCTATAAAAATAGTCACCTCTTTTTAATGTTATTAGCTTTTAAATGAAGATTTACTATTATGATTAATGATAAAAATACGCTCACGGTTTTGGTTAAACAAAAAAACACTATTTTTTATATTCGCTCATTAACTTAGGCTATCAATTTGTAAAATTTGAAATTGTTTTGTTGTGCGCAGAATATTTCTGAAATCTTATATGAAATTTATAAAGGTTACAGTAACTATTTGTAAATAAACAACAAGAAATCTTGTTTTACTTAAACCATAGCCGACACCGGCAAATTGCATTGCTTCAGCATTCATTGAGTGCTATCAGCTTTAAAAAAAAGAACAAGGAAAGGATTATTTTACTTTTTCGGAATATTTCGAATAAACTTAAACAGATTTTTAATTTTCCCTATGTTTAATGCTATGTTAAACTATACAATTAAACAATAAACAACAACAAACATTAAACAACATACAATTAAACATTGATAGATCAAGAAACAATATAGATTAGTTCTGATGAAGGAGCCACGACGAATATTCATTTGGTTCTATTACTGTTTTGCACAGATTCGGGTTCCGGCTCCAAGTTCAGCACGTTTGGAAACAAGCAACCAGCTACTGCAGGCGTACAGATGCGTCGTACAACCAACAAGCGTGGCAAAACGGCGCCCGCCCCACCAAAGAGAACGAGGTACATCTTACGCCTGCTTCTATCGCCAGAAGCGCACATGTTGTGCTTGTTGTGTTGTGTGTCAAGATGGTTGAGGAACGCAAATATATTTTTCATCGATTATGTTTCTTCTTTTCCAGTCTGCTGTCATCCAGCCGTGACTCGACGTATCGGGATGATGACAACTGCAAGCTTGGTGATTGCGAGCAAAACGCAAATGGTACTGCTATTCCCATCACAAAATCGTCCTCTTGCAGTAGTTTTCTTATCGATAAGCTGTTTCGAGGTATTTTTATGAATCAAAAAACATTGTTGATCGTTTTCCGATCCTTTCCTGCTTTTATCTAATAACAATTGGAATTTCTTTTTTCTAACACTGTAGTTCAGTGTGTTAATCAATACTAAACAAAGCGCATTTAGCAATGTGTTTCTGATTTTCATGATGTGATGTGTTTTGCTTCGAACAAATGACGCAGAAAAGAATGTCGTAGAAATTCATGCCTCCGGCAATATAACCAATACGAGATACCAAGATACCAAATTAACATGCTTTTCGGTGGGCTAGAAACTAACTGCGTGCGTGTTTGCTAACATGAAACTGCAAATTACTCATATGTTTATATTTACATTTTAGGGTTTACGCGTGATATGGCCAATCTAATGAATCGTGCTACCGACTCGGAGAATGAACAGAACGAAGTAACGCCTGACACTGATACGGACAATCCGGAACCAATCGGGTTCCAGAAAACACCTCAGCAAAGCTCATTTAAGCGGGCCGCGCCAATCATGGGCAATCGAGGGCTTGAAACGCGTGGGAGTAAACGGTTGCCGCAGCAGGCACGCCGCGACCAACTTCCTCCCGGTGCCGGATCGGCGGGCGCAGTGGTCGGTCCAGGTCAGCAACCGATACTCGGCGCTCTGGAGGTGCAGAACGTGAAGAAAGCTATCAATAGGTACGGTACGCTACCGAAGGATGCTCGAATAGGAGCGTATCTGGAATCGTTGCGCCAGAGCGATGGAACCGTCGTCCAGCAGGGGCAGCAACCTACGCAGCAGCTTCCGCCACTGCAACAGCAGCCACAAGGAGGAGCGCCAGCTCATTTACCGCCGGGTTCTACAGCACATATGCAAATGGGCGGTGGTAATCCAAACATGTCGGAGCCACCACCACCACCGATGGCCGCTGCGAATGCGATCTCGAACAGCATACTGGCGCAGCGAAACGCCGCGGCTATCAAGGCGCAACCGCAGATGATACGGAGCAACTCGTCGAGTGGGGTCACCATGTCCAACTCCGCCACAGCTAGTCTTTCAAAGCTCCAACGCCATCGTACGACGACCGACGGGTCGATGATGACGTTTTCCTCCTTCCGCGGGACGGTTGGAAACAATAGCCCAAAGAGAGCCGTTCAGCCATCGCTTGCCGATTTGGAATTTCCTCCACCTCCGGTCGATCTACCACCGCCACCGGAGGAGTTCGATATGCCAATGGTCGATCAGCGTGGTGGCCCCATGCTGGAAAAGCCGATGGCCGCTCCCTCCAACGATGTGCGCAACACGGAACCAAGCGTGGAAGAGGCTAGTTCTCGGTTTGGGGTAAGCTTACGCAAACGTGAACCCTCCACGGATTCGTGCAGCTCACTCGGTAGCCCGGCCGACGCTATCAACAACGCCACTGGTGCGGGAGGTGAACCACCATCGCTGCCGATGCCACCTCCACCGCCACCGTCCGCCGCCGGTGCGAAGGTGGATCCGAAACGACCAACAAATGTGCCAAAGTGTTTACCGGGTGAAACGGGCGTGGGTAAAAAATCCATCAGTGGAGGGCCGCCGCTACACGGCACGGTTTCCGATCCAGCATCACAATTAGTCAGTGAGCTGGCGGAATCAATGCACCTACCAAAGGCGCCGCCGCCCTCGTTGCCACTGGAGGCAACGCACCCCCAGCCAATATCGCACTACAAGTCGTCGGATGTCAGTTCGTTACGTAAACCGGTTTCGATGTCAAAATCGACTATCCTACCATCCGGTGGTGCTGACAGCAATACATCGCCACCGTTTAAAGCCCAACTGAAAAAGCTGGATCCTACCAAGCGAGCTCCTGCCCAGCCGTTGAAGCAAGAAGAGAACACGGGAGGCATTATTGACTTCAAATCACGATTACGCAAGGTAGATCAAAATAATGCAGATGTGTCGAGCAATGGTAGTGGCGGTGGCGATCACAGCGAGTCCGGTTCGATAGTCGACAATAACAACAAGCACCATTCGGGCAATAGTATTCACAATAACAATAATATTAATACGACCAGCTCGAGCAACAGTAGCAACGGTAACATATTAAACAATAACGACAATTCGGCTTCGTCTTCGTCATCGGAGAACGAAAACCATCGGTCGCAGAAAAAAGGAGAAACGACGATGATGGTGGTGCGCAACGGTGGTACGGGTATGCTGTCGGGAAAGAATAGTCATGATCCGGTTGGAAATAACAAGTTGCTCCTGGAGAACAACGAGCTCAATTCGCTAAAGTTGAAAAAGACCACCACCACCTCCCCATCGCCGATCGTGACGGGTACGGCCCCGATCGATAGCAACAAGGTGACCGAGCTGAAAAAGACTGAAATAAAGATCGAGCTGAGCGACGATCGCAAGCGCGAAAGCCTGGAAGGGAACTCGCTTAAGGTCGACAGCGGTGGCGGCAGTGGCGATAATCTCTCTACTGGCAGCAGCAGTGGGCCCGGTGGCGAAGAAGGTGACGGGAAGCGTAAAAGCACCGGCAGTATTAGCAGCCTGAAGAAGCTGTGGGAAGCAAAGGAATCACCGAGTGATCCGTTGAGTGCGCAGTTGAGCCCTAAGCTCGGTACGAAAAGTGCGGCGAATATGGTTCCGAAGATAAACAACAATATCGAAGCGGACGATGGACCCGTTGGCACGGGTGGAGCCAACAATCACGAACAGCAGCATGCACAGCAAAACGCAGGGCCGCAGGGTATCTCAACTGGAACATTGGGAAGCGCTGGCAGCAAGAAACCGGCCGTTCCGATGAAACCTTCCAAATTTTCCTCCATTTATGCGACACCGGTACAAACCATGATTCAATCGACTACGTCCTCGTTGAGTGGAACCTCTGCCTATGCCAAATCCAACGACGCCACGACGAACAGCAGCACCAGCAGTACTCAGGCGACGGATGCAAAATCGTCCTCTCCAGCAGCTGCTGGGATACCAGCACCAGTGGCAACAGGTGGACGTGAGAATATTTTGGATCTGCTACAATCGTTGCAAACTGGGTTGAAGGTGCCGGTTGCCAACATTTCCGCCACGCAGTGGCTAGCGCTGAGCGATAGGTTGCATTCGCTGCAGTCCTGCTGCGTCACGTTCGCCGACAACGAAAGCCTGCCGCCACACGCCAAATTTCATTTCCGGGAGCTAGTCACGCGGGTCGAGAATCAGGCACGGTCACTGCGCTCCGCCGGCAACAAAAACGTCCAAGACAACGAAAAGCTCGTCCAGGAGGTCGGCCAATCGCTGAAGCAGATATCGAACGCGCTGCACAGGTAATTTCAAGTCAAGTTGGTTGATTTCGATGAGCAATTTTAGTAGGTGATTCGTAGTTCCGATATGATTACGTTTGAGATGCTTCTTTAAGCGCCTTCATTGTCCGTTCACCCCACCCTGTGGTAGATTTGATTACATTCAGTTCCTTCTACATTGCTCGGATACTACCACGTTTCCAGGAGCATTGTGACAATCGAGTTTAATATTTTTCAGTAAATACCGCCCTGATAGGTAACACATTCAACCATTTGAGTTATATGCCATTTGAGTTGCTATAAAATATAATAATTAGTTTGATGGTTGATATAGCTACAGGTTCGTTCAATAAAAGGCCCCCTTGTGTAAAGTTTAGTTGAATATTTGCATCAGGCTTTATTAGGTTGTCTGCATTCGGCTACATTATTTTGTGAAATGCGAAACAACGCAACATTTGCGGTTTTACACTCACACAGAAAGGATGTAGGCTTTAACTAGGACTGAAGACGAACGTCGTCCCGATTATATTAAATACCTTATGCATTTGTGTGTGCGTATGATTGATTCAAAGACATTGAAACCAACCAAAACTTTTGAAACAGATAAAAATCATACAGTTAACAGTTTCAGCAATAGTGCGGAACTTGCATTATATAAAAGCAAATACATCCATCCCGGCGAGGAACGATTCAACGAATAGTCATACAGTCAGTCGGTACCGTGGTTTGAGCATTAAAGAAAAATAACACGCTGTGGAAACGGGGAAAACTGATAAAACCTCGTTTGCTAACTGGTGGAAAGAGGATAATCGGTGTGTGAACGATTGGATTGTAGCACGTACTATGTGTCGACACTATAGCCCACACTCATAATATTATGCTCAATAAAAATGCCAAAAACTGCGAACAAATTAAAAATGTGGCACGCTTTCAGTAAACGAAACAGCTGTACTTTCATCCCTCTCTCGGTTTGCCTGTTTCGGAATTTGTGTAACGACGCAATAGGGAAGGGTGTAGCTTTACTTTTAACCTAGCCGAGGTTGTGTATCGCCTCTTCGGTTAATGAAAGTCCAGTAGTAATTTACGTTGTGTATTGTGAAAATGGGAAACGCAGGGATTTATGTATCGATAACGTTTTAAAGAAATTTGTATTTTTAATTGCGAAAAACGAACAGCTACCGACAACAGCTATACGCGCGGGCAGGAAAGAAGTACCACACATGCTATACCGATGCGTATGTAACGAGTTTTAATGCATTGTTAGTGGTAATCATAAATCCGGAAAACATACACAAACACACTATTGCTCGGCTTGAAGCCAGCGAGACCGTAGAAGACTGTAAAACGTTTAAGTTTCTAAACAAATGGAGAAAATTGTCACTCGCGACGTGGCTTACGCTGATGATCTGCTGTTGATGCTGAAGGACCATTTGATAATTAGTGTTGAAGATTATAGTTTTCAACGGAAAACACTCTTGCGACTGTGAACAACATATGTATCGTATAATAGCGTGACGCGACCGAGCAGCATGATGCGCTTGGTACAAATACCAAAAAAAGAGAAGATATATCATAAACAACGGATAAAGGGTCCCGTTAGCATTGGCAGGTCTTTAGTTGGGCAAGGAAAGCGTATTTGTTTGTGGCAATAGTCGCTGAAGTTATTCAAGAGACTAATCAGACGTGTGAATTGCAATAAACCAGAATCAGACACATATTTTTAATCCATTGTTAAGCCAAAGAGCTTAAGACTTTTTTTTTCAAATATTCGTTTTCTTAAATCGATGGTTTGCTTGAAAGCAATATTTTTTGTGGCTGCATTTTATGATCAACGTAATAGGGAATGCTTTCAATGTAAGTTTATTTGATGTTTAATTTATTTTATGTAACGCTCTATACCAGGGATGAATCTAAGCATAGATTAAATATAGCTCCAAACGCTTTTTACTCCATGAGGCAACCGTGTGAGGAGTGAGCTTGAGCTGTTGGGTGTATGTTTTCTTCATTCGCGATATTCTGGTCAGATTAGTATATCGCTAGGCTTAGTAGCAGCTCGTGTGAAGTACGACTATGGTCAAATAATTATAAATCCAGCTGCTCTCCCTTGTGTGCATTAGATATACCACTGACGCACGTACACTGCAAAATGCTAGTCGTAAATGGTTATATTATTATCATTAGATTTTAACGTATTCGTAAAATAAAACAGTGTGCAGAAGAAGTGTAAAGCGTTCGGAAGCAGGGAAGAAAATGCGTTTCAAAGAAATGGGATCCTCACGGTCCTGTGGGTTTTATTTTTGTATTTTAGTTGGAATCGTCAATCTCGTTAAACTTCCATTTTATTGTAGGAATTAGGAGTAGGTTTTATGCAACACCAGCACACCAGCAAATAGTGTGCGCGAAACGAGTATGTAGGGTGAAGTAATCCGTTCACGAGCCGTCAGTTTCAATTTTTATTACAAACCAATGGTGATAAAGATATGGAATGGTGAGCATTCAGTCATAGTAGCAAACTGCTAGTGATTTATATGGTGTGTTAATATGTCCAATATTGACTACTCTATACCTATTCAAACCATATGACCCAACCGGTAACAAAAAACAGAATAACAAAATACACAAACTATTGTCTACTATACCGTATCTCTCTACGCGAATGCATAACCTACAAATTATACACATTTTTGTGTTCTCTGACAAAGGTAATTCATTGAGAACCAGTGGAGCAGTAGTGTCGAAATCAAAAGATAAGGAAAATACCATGCGATGCAAAATTGTACATCATTAATCAAAACGAGTAAAAATTTAATCCTATTGTGCATGCGTAGTAGGATGGCGCTGATTGCGGCGATAGCGTCAATAGCGATCATTGTAATACAAAACCAGAGTCGCAAGAGGCAAAAGAGACGCGACGTCGTGAATGTGCAGAATTGAATCAAAACAAAATCGTACGGCGGAACGTGTGAGACCATAAAATATACATATATACATACATATATTCTTATATTTTTAAAAGGCGTGCAACACACTCGAAACGCATGATCTTAAACCCAGAGCGGTCAGGAGCCATCTTCATTCATACCCCACACACATACATTCAAATATTCATGGAAAAATATATATACAATTATATATATACACCTACATTAAAGACATGTCAAGCATATTGAATACCTTATGATAATACTTCACTCATGAGCAAGAATAACAAAACACAATCTTTAAACTCCTTCAAACCGACAAGCTTATGCGTGGAACGAAAATGGGATATTATTATGAGTACATATGAAACAGAAAACAAAAACATGATTAAAAAACGAAATCAATGATTAGCAAACAAATTGTAAAACCTAAGACGTGTACAGTGTTTCTTTTTGTTCATGAAAGAAAGCGAACAATATACGATCATCACATGAAATATGAAGCTTCGATTGGTAGGTTAATTGAGCATGATAGATAATTTCTTAATTATAATATACGTTATGCAGAGATTGTTGGTAACTGTTAGAGAGGATTTTGCAAAGAGGAATTAACTATATTCATAGCAACTAGACTGTGTTTATCAACTTTGCGCTAGAATGGAATATTCACGGCTCGGAAGATAAAAATAACCAAACCAAATCTTGAAAAGGATGAACAATTTAAGTCTTGGTCTGCCATTGATCGAAAAAATAACTAGTTAAAGCCCGTCGCTCCTTTGAATGCCTGTTTGTTTCTATAAGAGAAAATTTCCTCTGATAAATCTAAGATGTCTTCCTTCGGGAGTGCGAACCTCTTCATACTAAGGGCCTACTATCGATACTGCCGTAGTGTAATGGTTACCAATATGTTTTCCATGCCATACTCTCTGGATCTGGGAGTCGTTTTTTGTTTTCTTCAAGTAGAAGATGGGATCGATCATTGGGTAATGTCGGATTCTTACCGGCTGAACGCCACAGCTTTTAGCCTCTTGCCAAACATTCCCAGATTACGAACGATATTGATTCATACGCGATGATATTGGAAATGAGTGGTATAAACGATTTTTGTCGTAGACGGCTCTTCACGGCATCGCACCGAAAAGCTAATGAAACTCTTCCAGCTTCCAATGGTGATATACTGCCTGCAGGGATGCTCCTCTATAAGAGACTTCTCTCTACATTAACACCGTTCAACACCGCAGTCATCTTATGCCAAAAACCAGTACCGATTACAAGATTGGTGATATATGCTTACAGCTGATCGGACATACTACAGGTCGATAAAAATATTACAGTATTTTTTTATTCGCTTCACATGAAAAAAACAGGTGGATAATTATGGATGATTATGTTTATTCAAAACGATATTTAACAAAACAAAAGAATTAATAACATAACAACTATAAAGGGGTATTAGGCACCTTGCTGGTGGATCACGGGGTGTGTCTGTTGATGTCCCTTCTGCTCGGGTTCTTCCTTCTTCAGACTTTCTGCTTCCTTTCCTTCAGCGTCTTCTGCTTCTTCTTGTTCCACGGGTTTCGTTTCATGCTTGGAACTTTCCGTCTTATGGTGATTATCCGGTTGATTCAGATTTTTCAATATCTGATCCACCGGCACAGGTCGCACAAAGTGAGGTCCGTCTTTGTCGTCGTTGCCACTTGACGGAGCGCTCGTAGTGGTACGTTTGGGTACAACCGTAGCTGCACTGCTGGCAGGCACCGCGGTGACCTCAACTTCACGCTTACTACGCGTCGTACCGATCGGTGTTTTCACCGAGACGGGACTGGAAGTGGTGCTGCTTGCGGTAGTGCTGCTAGGCTGTTCCGTTGTCGTGGACGGCTGATTGCGTCTGAATGCGGGCTGCTTGGCGGTGGTGGAGGTGGCATCAGATTCGTGTTCTACGGAGCGCTTCGGGTGGTTTTTTGACGGCTCCGGTGTAGTAGAGCTGGACGATTCGGCCTGCTCGTTCTTCGCTACTTCCACACTGAGCTTCACTCCGGAGGCCGGCACTTTTTGGATGTGGCTTTCGGTGCTGGTGCTTGTGGCGCTCGTTGAAACTTCCTTTACATCGGTTGGTTTAGGATCACTGGCCACTTCCGGATTGATTGGAGAAGGACGAGGTAGTTTGGAAGCTACGTCCTCCACCGGTAATGCGAGGCAACTCCCGGTGAGCAATGCGAAAACGCAGATCTAAAATTGAAGAAAGAACAAATGTAATGAATCTCGTTAAGATCACCAATCCGAGAAGTGTAGATAGAAGAAATAAACTTACAAATTTAATCATTTTTTATTTTTCAAAAGCTTGGCTTCTGGTAAACTGGCACGAGTGCAAATGATCGTGGATTGTGAGCAAATGTTCGCTTTTATATATACATCGTGAATTTTTAACACATGTGTATGCCAGCACGCTATTCGCACCTCTACATCTCCACGGCAAGGATGACAGTGTCGCAGCGGTAGAAGTAGAAGAATTACCCTGAATTGATGTGTACTTAACTAATTCGCGTCTAACATCGGACGCGCCACGCCGACGACGATCTCATCTTCTTGCAATGCGCCTCGAGGGCAGATAAGTGAAAGAGTAAAACACGGCCGATTATCACTTCCTTGCCCCTCGGTGGTAATCGATGAGTAAGTCGAATCTGCTCGATGTCGATTGTTTGTTGTCCCCTCCTCACTGGGAGGTCACAATACTCGCTCGTGTTTGATTCGGATTCGTGTTTTTTTTTAAGCTTCACGATAGGATCCAAACCGCGTACGTACTTTATGGTGAGGTTGGGAAACTTTGCCGGACGATCGCTCTTGATGAATGCTTGAATCTGCGGGTAAGCTCCAAACTTGCATGTACACACCTCCAGCACCGCCGTCGGATACACTTTTAGCTTCGTGTCAGTAGCGGCGTCCTTTTGGCAGCATTCAAGACAGTGCTCCCTGAAACAAGGGATAGGGAGTATTGAATGCATTTGTTTGAAGGAAACTACTCTGCTCTAGTCACTTACTTCAACTCTATTAATCCATAATCGCTCAGGCTATTGCATGATGAGCAAAATAGCTGTGCTTTGTTGAGGCCTAGCTTCCGGCAGTCTTCGGCGGAAAACTCTGCAGTAATCTAAAACCAAGCGACGATCAGGACGGGGGTGTTCAACGGATGCAATAAGAATTGTCTTACCGCAGCTAGTAGCGGAAATACGAAGCACGAAACGATTAGAGCCCTCATTGTAACGTTAATAGAATATGTTTTATTTTCCGGCGCAGAGTTTATCTTGTTGCTACACGTATGTAATCAAATTGTTTATGTTCTTTGACAGAAGCAAGCTGGTTAGCTGTCACAGTGACATTTGCAAAAACGTAAATAAAAATAATTCGGCAAAAATTTTATCGCAATTCTTCGGGAAAATGATTGTTCAGCATTTGTTGTTAAATTTACGGAACAATTTGTGTCCTATTCGTAGTGTACGCAATCAGTCATGTGCGCTAACATCAACAGTAATGTATGTAGTGAAATCTGCATTCAGAAGACATGGTTTTCATCCTGAATTTTCCACCTTTTTTGCAGCCGACGAACGCTTTCTTCTTCATCTGTTTTGTGCCGCAAAGCTGTGATAAAGCGAGAAGAATATTTTCTGAAAAAGGATAATATACCAGCTGGATTTAATATCATTTACCGTGCTCCAATGGAGTACTATCTCATGAGTAAGTCATTTTTTACGCAACCATCGTTCTATCGAGAGAGTGCCGCGATACCCGCAAGCTTTCATAAATTCCTTGTTTGAATGTTTTTTTTTTAAATGAAAGTTGCGGTATTCGCGATCATATCTCACAAAATAACAAAATATCTAATTTAAAAGTGTGCAATTTGTAATTGAACCCTCAACAAAGTTTTTTGCCGAATTTTTCCAAGAATCGAATCAAAACAGATCAGTGGTATGTTCACTTGGCAACACTGTCTCAAATAGCATATTTGCACGTGCTAAGGCCATCTGGTGGTTGGTGTTAAAACTAGTGATGACATTCCAAAGTGCTTCCCAAGACCAAAACACGATTGGAGTGCGCGGAGTGTTTACGCAATTTTTGTGTTGCCTTAAGTTGTACGAAAATTGGACTGTAATAAGCATTTTACCGAAATGTTGTCCAGTTGCGAAAAGCTACGACCACTGCTGGGAGGTAAGTCATGGTCTTGAAGTGGTTCAGTGTTATCGAGACTTACTTTTCTCACTTTTTGGCAGGTTTGTTGCGTGGTCAGTTCGGTCAACAAATCGCCGGTATGAAGTTTTTTGCTCCCCCTATAAAATACGACAGTGAGTATTATCGTGCAGCACTAGGAAGAATCACTGATTAACGCGCATTTTTTTTTTGCTTCAGACATTCAAATTCCCGAGAAACCCAAGCTTCGATTTATGGACAAAGTTCCGCAATTGCCAAGCAACCTGCTTTCGTCCGAACGTGCCATCTAAAATGTACATGCAAGGCGTGTTAACAGATTGCAGCATATTGTTTCTATTCAAACGAATTTCAATGATAAATTACCTCTTTTTCGGCAGAATATTCATTGTGTTTAGATACAACAAAGCTAACTTGTTTACCAAAGTGAATATTGTTTCTTACATTTCGTTGCGATTGTTTATAAATAAAAGAATAATGTCAAAAGTTGTAGCTGGCGCAGGTATTCAGCGGTGTAGTTTACGGGGAACGATCGTTCAGGAACGGTTGCTCGTTGTGTCAGGCCCTATAAACATGAACGGCGTTTTAATTAATTTATAAAAAAAAATTGATGCTTGGGCGCTCCAGTAAATTCATCGGTGTTCATTTCCCATTCATTCCTATCCATGTTGGTTCATCCTACTTTATTTCTTGCAATTTTTAGTTGCCAGGGTCTGCAACGAAATTCACGAAGGTTCTGGCTGTTATATCAGTGTAAAAAAAAACACTGGTGTAGTTTACGGGGAACGATTGTTCAGGAACAATTGCTCGTGATGACCCGAACACCCCCTAATGAATTGTATACCAGCCCTCGAGATTTGTATAACGCAATTTTAAACTTACGTCAATGCGACGGTTATGTATAATTGCAGTGTTATACAGGAGAGTATAAAAATGTATTTGCTACATATTTTTCCTTAATTATAATGAAGGTTTACCATGCAACAACCATGCTGTTTAACAGTTTTTTTAGCGTCAAGGTATGTCAAAGACAAAAAACAATAAACTTTTATAGAAATGGTGGGCTTCGTCACAATCACTCCGGCAATAATCCGGTAAAGAATGTTTCAGTATAATCAAATCAAATAATTACGAATTACATGCGTACAAATTTACTTCCTTGTTCTTCATTAAAGGTATCCTAAGAAACGCAACCACGTATTAACCGTTTTTCTCTAGCAAGTCTTATGATTTCAATATAAATTATAACGCGTTCCGAACCAATTGATGAAAAAAATGTCTAACGCGAGTTAACAATTTGTAGTATTTATGGATATTTGTAATCATTTCTGTTTTTAAACCGTAAAACGCATCATCCATTACCAGGTGCCATGCAAAAACAAATCAAGAACGATCGATCGATGCTCTGCAGTTGCTCAAGGAGTAACTGGAGCGCTCCATACAGACCCGGAACGATTGATCGTGGTACACCATAAAAAACAGAGTTTTTTTTACACTGGTATAACAGCCAGAACATTGGTGTATTGCGTTGCAGACCCAGGCAACTAAAAATAGCATGAAATGACGCAGAATGAACCAACATGTTTCAGGAATGAATGGAAAATGAACACTAATGAATTTACAAGAGCGCCCAAGCATTTTTTCATAAAATGAATGAAAACGCCATTCATGTTTAAAGGGCCTGACACAACGAGCAATCGTTCCTGTAAAATTGTTCCCTGTAAACTACACCACTATTTTTATGGTGTACCACGATCGATCGTTTCGGGTTTGTATGGAGCGCTCCACTTACTCCTTGAGCAGCTGCAGAGAATCGATCAATCGTTAGTGGTTTGTTTTTGCACGGCTCTAGGCAATAGATGATTAGTTTTATTTATCGCTGGT
>KZ072164.1:18473-43094 GCA_002091845.1 Anopheles cracens
CTCTCTCTCTCTCTCTCTCTCTATTTAATTCTCTCTCTTTTGTTTTGTTCTGGTCATAATTGGGAAGGATTAAAGTTAAAAATTATTAAAATAACTGATTACTCTTCTATTTTCACAAACAACATTAAATAATCAATAAATGCATAATGAGTCATGGAACTCATCCTACATTCCAGACTTAACATCTGTTTAAAAATATTATTGGCGTAGAGCAATTTGAAAGCATTGCAAACTGCCTCACACTGCACGGACGGTAGAGGACGTTCAAAGTGCAAATAAAAGGCATTCATGTGAGCCGATGGAAAAATACCAATCCAAAGCCTCACTTCGGTTTTACAGACGAGCCAACCCGCCACGGCCGAAGCACGGAACGGACACGGAGCAAGATGCAATCACGTACACCATATTAGGGCCCAGCCTACGATCGAGTGGAGCCTCGCAAGAAAGGCACAGATAAGTGGCGGGCGTACGTTTATCGTGCTTTAAGCGACATGGGAAGTGAAGCATTTCCGTGCATTAAAACGCCCGTTATGTTCGATTATGGCCGTGCCGTGATTCTGTTCACTCACTCATCGTCGAATGTTCCCGTGCCTGAAAACCAATACTTTATTACCCGGTTTTTCACACCTCTCGCAGCACTTTCTTTTGATAACCACACGCAGCAGCAGCAGCAAAAAAGGACGAAAGAAACAGACAACTTACAAGTGTTCTCGCAGGAGCGGAATGGTGCAAAAAGCGCCACCGAACGGTTTTCACTCGTCCATGCATTAAGGCAATCAAGATTTTACTGCCATCCTGTTCCTTCCGGTTGGGAAATTCTTTTCCGTCCCGGCGGCCACCCGGCGCTGCGCCTGCCACTGCGTACTCTTGCGTTATCGAAAAGGCCGGGCATATCTATCGGTAATGATTCCCGCCCAACCTATTCAGCGGTGTATCGATCCGGTGCTCGTGCAAGTGGCGCAATTTTTGCTCTCAGTCCATTACGGACGAGATGTCCAACGGAGGCGTGTGAAGAATTCCGAAAAAGACACCAGCGATAACGGTGGTGTTGATGGTGGCTGTGCTCAGATTGCAGTACGGAGGGCTGAAGGAGCAGCAAAGGGGAGATGAGAGGGAAGATGAAAGCATTCTGCGTAAAGGCTGTACTTGCTGTTGCTGCTGTGATTCTAGTTGCTTAAGTGAAGGTTTGGAGTTGATAGGGTTTTTTTTTCATTTTTTATGTTATATGTTTCTCCCTTTTTCATAAGTTAAGCTATAAACATAAAATGTGCTTGAAGTAGAACAAGGGAAGGAAAACTAACTAACAACGGACTAGCTTTCAATTTTCTGTGTGTAACAGTCCGATTTTTTTATTATTTCAATTTATGCAGTTGAATGGAGTCACTTTTCGTTATTTAAAAAATAAATCGCTACACAATCCCGATGACGTTAAGTTTCTAATTAGACAGATGTCAACATGAAACCGTGTTTCCGAAAATGAAAATAAACCGTAGACTGTAGAGACAAATGAACGGTTACCCTTTAAATAACATAAATTGAATAATTAACTGTCGGCTACCATAAAGCTTAACATAACCAAACTTTTCAACCGAAAATGAATTCCCATCATCCATTCCATTGAAATGTTCAGCAACTCAACTACTGCTTTCGTTTTTTTTGCCCACCTGCTCATTATGACGCGATGTTGGTAGCAGTTTCGGACGATAATGTAAAAAATTTCAACGAAACAGCTGTTTGCTCCGACGGATGATAAAAAATAATTACAATATCCATTTTTGTCTGTCTGGAAACCGTTTCTTAATTAAGAAAGCAACTCATTATCCCTTTTCAGCACCAATCGAAAGCATCAACCGAAATGTTAAAAGTATAATGCGAAACCTAAATGTTTCTTGCATGGATATCATCAGACAAAAACGAGTTGCATGAGTTGTTACCTTAAAAAACATGGCAAAATACGTTTTAATAAATTCTTGATTGGTTCTATTTTTTACATGGAATTTGTCTTACTGTGCATACATCAAGTTGTGTAATGTTATATTTTATGATAACATTTGATATGATAACATAACATTTATACATACTTGTTTCAAATTATACATTTTTATTGAACATTATATTACCTATTCACAGATTCTTATGGTTTTCTTTTCCTAGTTCTATTTTTAATTATTTAATGAATTCATAAAGCGTTATGACTTTTCTCCATATTCTTTCAAATGATCAAGAAAAGTGACACAGACAACAAGGCGAACCAGTAGAGCGCAGCACGATCATCGTAGCAAAGTGGAAATGGTAACAGGAAATGAAACCGTACCATAAAAGCAGCCTCTGTTCGCTTTATGAAATCGCTGAGATTCATAGAAGTTGGGTGTAATTAAATCATTACAGGTTTGACTCCACAGCAGTGGAAAGCAACGTAACCGTTACAAGATTGTTCCTCTACCGTCAGCGTTACGATCTGACATGAATCTGTACCACGGAAAAGATTAAACAAATACAAAACAAACATTATATGGCAAACGCGTGTGTCATTGCTGTTTCGGCAAATTGAAACGAGCAACATGGGTGATTAGCTGAAGCCAAAACAAGAACGAGTTAAATTTAATAATGTTCACGCGAAAGATTCCCAAATTTATCTTGAACGTTCGCGCTTAGCTACTTGAGCGTGGAGAAGAACACTTCCCCTTAACTGGTTGGAGAAGGCTATAAATCAACCGAATGATCGTTAAATCCCGCTCTACTTACTTGGACCGTGTCGGAGCGCCGACTGCGGCCGAGTATCGTGCCGATATTTTGTGAATGCATGCAGCTCCATCGTCATCCATCAACGCTTTATCACAAGTGCTTATTTTATACATCAAAGCAAGCGCTCTCAATGATGTGTCTATCGCGTACAGTGCACACACACACACACGCACACATCTACGCGTCCACAAACTCAAGTGATTAAAGGGTCTGATGATGTCTTGAGGCTTTGTGCTAGGCTTGTTTTCTATTGCAGAGCTTTATTATTCAAGTTTTATGATGAAAGCGATTTCATCGCATCGCATGATCAATAATCCATATCAGGGATAGAACCATCTTATGCTATCTTTAGAATAACGTTTCATAGAATGAGGTACGTACAGCGCTTCAGAATCTTCACTGTCATTTGTTACATTAAAATATGTGCAACGATAAACGTTTGACGTCAGATGTCCGAGTTGAATGAAGTAAATAATACATTCGCTAAACTGATGTGTCCGTTGTTATTTATTTATTCAATGATTTATTCAATATTACACATTATTGTTTTTCTATAAAGTTTTCATAATAAATATATGAGTTAACTATGCACATATTTTTATTGAGAAGAAATCATGACATAGAATATTTTCTATGTATTCATTCTAGGAATCAACAGAAAAGACATTAGTTATGATTTATATATCATATCAATTTCAGATTTCAAATATCTGAATTACTTCACCAGACTCAAGACATCGGGCCAGTTATATCCATGAAGATCAGAGAATTGAACAATTGATGTCTCGATGATGTCTTAAGGCTTTGTGCTAGGCTTGCTTCTGCATTGAAGAGCTTTATTACTCAAGTTTTATGATGAAAGCGATTTCATCGCATCGCATGATCAATAATCCATATCAGGGATAGAACTATCTTTAGCTATCTTATGCTATCTTTAGAATAACAATCTTCAGAGTAATTTGTTACATTAGAATATGTGCAAAGATTGACGTCAGATGTCCAAGTTAAATTAAGTGAATAATACATTCGTTGAACTGGTGTGTCCGTTGTTATCTATTTATTCATTTATTAATTTGTCATTTAACACATTTACATTAAGAGTATTTTTCATGTTTTCCATAAAGTTTAGTTATGTTCCGTTTAGTTTCCGTTTAGTTTCATAATAAATATATGAGTTTTCAACTGTGCACATATTTTTATTGAGAAGAAATCATGACAATGTATATTTTTATGTTTTAATTCCAGGAATCAACAAAAAAAACTTTATTCATGTAAGAGTTGTATTCAAAGTTCTTCGTGTAATTCCTTGTTATAACACCGCTCTTAAACTCGAGTCTATCTTCGTCCGTGGTCAACTGTGAACTCTTTTTCCTTCTGCCCAACTGTCCCTCCGTCAAACTGACATTCTGTCAAACTGTCATTCATCTCTCTCTCTCTCTCTCTCTCTCTCTCTTTTCATCTACACTAACATCACATTTATTGCATACATATCATATCAATTTCAGTTTTTAAATATCTGAATTACTTCATCAGACCCAAGACATTGGGCCAGTTATATCTATTAAGATCAGACAAAAAAAATAATTAAAATTAGAACACACATATTATGTCGGTTAGTCACTCTTAATGGGGGAATGAGATTGAGATACTACGTTCCAATGAAAATAGTGAGTTAGAAAGTCAGAAGTGAGAAAGTCCTTATAAACAAACTCACTCAGGGTCAGGTGTGGCCGTAGAGCGCCGAATCTCAAAATAGTGAGTCGGAGTCGCTAAACGAGTAGGAGTCGAAACCACTCATTTAGTCTAGTCGAAACCAAGAAACCACTCGTTTAGTGACCCCCACACATTTAGTGACTCTCACTCACTCTTTTGTGATTCGGCTTCCTACGGCCAATTGTTACTCATTCCTGAGTGAGTTTGATCTTAATGGCTCCCTAAACATTTGCTAAACGATCCGAATCCCAATGGTGAGTTAGTAAGAGTGAGTTAACTCTTTGAAAGGAGTTGTTGTCATCTATACTGTCGTGTGCAGACAGAATTTGATATCATTACACCAAGCAAATATCATTACCCTTATTTATTTGTTAGGCGCAAAATGGCCATTGGAATGTTTAAATATATTTTTGTACAATTCAAAATTATTTTAAACAAAGTTTTAGTAAGCTCATTTCGTATTTCTGTACAACCAGGTCACTTGTCAAAATGTCAAATATTAAAATTCAGTAAAATGCGTGACAATCTCATAAACCAAATATAAAAAATGTATTTGAATATAACAGCACGCGTAGGGCGAAAGACAAGAATTGGGTTGGGTAAAGACACAAGATCCCTAAAAACTATGAAAACAACAACAGAAGCCAAGAGTTCAAAAGTGACTGGTGCAATAACTGCAACCAGCGACTGGCTCAATAAAGGATCTGCTGCTTGTTACTCCCACACAGTTTCTGTGTCTTCCATGCGTTGTATCTACAAATTTTCATTGGAAGTAAAATTGGCGAAAACCTTTTCCCAAAATTGGCTGTTTTGTTAAGCAGCTGTCAAAGCAAGTCAAAAGGTACGGGTCGCAAACTGTTGGTAGCCGAAACCCCGTAATCCAAACTGTCTTTAATGCATTACATTAGGGCTCGCATGGACTCGTTGCCATAACGACCTTCGCATCACTGAAAGCAGCGAAAGGACAACGGCACTAACAAGCACTTTACAAAAGTACAGTAGCCACGGGTCATTGGTCGCACGAGATGTTCTTAATTTGTTTTGGTCCTCTGCTTCTCTGCTTGCTGTTGTTGTGTCTGGACCGACTCGTTGGCACGCTAAATCTCTCGGATGCACCAATGCAGTGGAATTCGTGTTTCCACACGGCTGCGTCTGACTAATTGCTTTTCTCGTTTTTGGCTCCGTTAGCGTACAGAAGCGTGGACAGCAGCAGCTAACGTTGAACAGAGCGTTATTTACGTTGGAATTGATTCTTCACATTAGTGGTGATGAAAAATGAAGTGATACATAATATCACTTCATGAAGATATGCTTTATGCGGATCTAAAACACAAATAAGTTCTTCTACTAGTCCGATGTGGCAATCGGCCCGGGGTCTGCCTCTGTATCGCATCAGTCATAGTTTGCGCAGGTGTGGCAGGTTGGCAATAGATGGGTGTGTGTGTGTGTGTGTGTTTTGCAGCATATGAATTAGAGTGATCTTTTCATTTATTAATTTTGTGTTCTAATGAGGAAATGCTGTTAGGGCGAACATCGCGCACGAATTCAACGATAGTACCCAGTAATGCGTTTTCCTCCAAAAGACACCAACCACATCAAAGTACTTTCCCATAGAGTAAATACTGTTGGTGTGAAAAATCACCTCCAGCCATTCCGACTACAGGCAGCAAGTTGGACGACCCAACTACTGTCAATAAAAGTTTCTAAACAATCGCAAAACCTATCGTAGAGCACATCGTGGGAAGCAGGTGCTGCACGAAACACGGCACAGATACTTAAGTACATCCTCCAGTGCCTGCAAAGCTCCTGCGCTTAGTGCCACCTGGACACTAATCCAATTTTCTCATGTCACAAATAGCATTATTCCACTTGCGGAAGCAGGCCCACTATCGGGTCACTGTGTTATTCTTCCGTGCCCGCCGGCAGCGCGGTCCGTTCATGCGACACAACAAATACGGTACTGGCCAGCTCCACGCCTAGGGTCACATAACAATCGGTTGAACGGACTTGAAAGATGCTCCCGCTACAGCGACGTTAATCTTTCGATTGGCAAAGCGCAAAGAGCGAAACCCACCGGAACCGGCGCCCTTACTGAGCGGTGAGCCGGTCCCGTAAACGATAATGCACCGGGCCACATCACGGTTTCTAGTCACGTTCTTCCAACAACAGAGAGACAGAGAGAGAAAAAAAAACGAAGCAGGAAACGGCGCTTTTTTGTGTTGTTGTTCCTGCCGAACGTTCTGCCGACTCCTTTCGGCACTAAAATTATCCACAGAAGCAGTTGCCGGCTGAATTTGACGGTGCTGTTGAAGTTAAACTTTGTCGGTGCAAGGCTCTGCTGGAAGTTGAAATTAGTTAAATTTTCTGAAACCTACCCATGACCAGACGAGCATGTTGAGTGATTTTTGCTTGGAAAAGAGAGCCCGACGTCACGATGAAATGTTCGTTTAAAATACGAACATGAAATACGCACGGGAAACGCATTCATGAGATGTCCCACCGTGACGAAATGATAATGGTCCGTCCGATTGTAAAGACACGGCCGAACTTGACTACCCCGGTCAAACGGCTCCACTTCTTCACGTTGACAGGGCAGCGATGCCCCCGAACGTATCGGGCACAATTCATTTTCGGTAAAACAAAGAAAATATTAACCCAACATTCCGTGGCTTCTTTTCGTTCGCATCGACGTACGCCAACATTCCGGCGTAACGGAGAGACGGCGAGCCGTCCTTCGCCTCCTTCGGGCCGCAACTCGAGTCGATTTCACCGACGGGTCTCCGGGAATCTCCGGAATTTTGATTATTATTCGCATCACATCATCGAATATTACGGCCATCAAAACGCATTACACGGAAGGTTTCACCCTCGTTCTGGGAAGGTTTCTTGATCGGCCTGTCCGATGTGGCAATCGGCCCGGGGTCTGCCTCTGTATCGCATCAGTCATAGTTTGCGCAGGTGTGGCAGGTTGGCAATAGAATGAAAAATGAAGTGATACATAATATCACTTCATGAAGATATGCTTTATGCGGATCTAAAACACAAATAAGTTCTTCTACTCACAATATATAGACTGTATGGCCGAATCGAAATAAAAGTAAAAGTTTCTAAACAATCGCAAAACCTATCGTAGAGCACATCGTGGGAAGCAGGTGCTGCACGAAACACGGCACAGATACATATCATAGAATTGGATACATTGCACTGTATATAGACTATCTACAAAACATTCTACAAAACCTTTCATAAACTGGGCTTTAATGAACTCCCTGTATGCTCAATGGTAACTCTAGCCAGATAGCAGTTATCAAATCATAAATGAATATACTTTGGAATGTCAAACATAGTACTCTCTTGCTGGCACTATGCTGTCACTTGAATGTGTATATGAAGAATGTGTAAAACCCAGTCTACATGAAGCGCAACTCGGAAACTTACAGCATGCGCGAAGGCTGTGAGTTGTCAATGTAGATGTCCACTCGTTTTTGGGTTTGGAAGGCGAAACTCAAGCGCAAATAATGCGCAATTCGAAAGAAACAAACATTTTGAGTTAGTTTTTCAACAAATATGGATGTGTGCAGCAAAAATATTGTATTTTAGTCATTTTCGTATATTGATTTCGTGAGTTTAGCGATAAAAGTGCACAAAAATTAAAAAATTCAGTCCACTTTTGGTCAAGCGCAACTACCTTGCAAATTGTCGTGTCTGCACGAAGCGATGTTAATTTGACGTAATTTTCGAGTTACGCCTGGAGTTGCGCTTGAAGCTCGTTTATATGAAGCGCAACTCCAACCGCGACTCCAGGCGTAACTCGAAAATTACGTCAAATTAACATCGCTTCGTGTAGACACGTCAATTTGCAAGGTAGTTGCGCTTGTAATGGAGCGGGCTATATTTACTAGTTATTATTCACTTTTCTCGCAAAATTCACTAAACGAACATACGGAAATAGCTAAAATATAATATCCTTGCTACAAACATCTAGATTTGCTGAAAAACTACCACAAAATGTTTGTTTATATCGAGATGCGCTGGAGTTGCGCTTGAGTTTCGCCTGTCGAACCCAAAAATGATTTTGACAGATAAATGGACAACTCACAGCACTGGCAGCGAAATCTAAATAGTAAGTTCTGATATTTTTCGTTTTTTTTTCGTCGTTTTTGTAACACAACATCATAGTGAAGAAGAGATCATAGATACGTGATAGTGAAGAGGATTTCTTTTATCTCGCACGCTCTTAGTTGGCGACATCATGGGATATCGGTTGATACTACTGCTCCCGGCAGGTGATATATTCATAGTATATATACAAGTCATCACACGCCCATAGGCCTTGAAGAAATGGGAATTGTCCTCCCTACTAATTTAGACGATTGCCAATACTGAAGGCGATTAATATTTTGGAATATTTTGACTCATTCGTATTGAGAGTACAGAGTAACATGAACATACCGGTCTCTTCAATTTAAGTTAACGTAGTGTTAATTAAATTATGTCTATATTTTATTATCTATAGCGCCCAATCTTATTGACGTTTGTTGCTCTTCGAAGGTTTTTATATACTTAATTTCAAACCAATTCGAAGCTGTTATATAACGATATAACGTTAACGTGTTATATAACGAAAAATATGATAAGTTTCAATATTTGATTCTATTCTTTGTGAAGCGTGTTGTGGTTACTCCCAATCCTTCCTTCGCTATCTGTTACCAAGAGCACATGACCAATGCAACACATTGAGCATCTTCTTGTTCCTTGGCACAACAACCTGAAAAAGGTCTAGACCTGGATCCATTACTGGATTTAGGAGTACGGGGGTATGATCCAGTTGAGATTCGAAACCACAAACTGTGTGTAAGTCTTGCGCACCGGGACATTCGAACGCCTGAAGACATTGAGCATAGGGAACATAAATTATGAAGTAGTTCAATGTGATCCAAAATTAAACGAATTATGTAGGATTGCAAAGAAAAAATAACAAGCAGTGAAATATGGTTAAATGCTTGTTATAAATGTATTGAACGTACAAGAAATCATAATTTCCAACTGAATGTTTGTAAAAAACATTATATAATTTTCCAAAGCTGTGTATTCAACGTGTTTTCAAATTTAAAAGTTGAGCTCGAAATGAATTGTATTAGGGAATGTCAAGAATCATTCCTTAGTTTCCTTTGTGATAATAAAAACAATAAATTTCCGTTTGCTCACGCTCTGCCCCATCTTAAACTCCAGAGCAGGAACGTTTCCAAATTTTATCATAATCGAAACCCGGTGCTCCCCGTCGTTAATCAATGAAAACACTATTCCACTCGCTTCTATTAAGCCATTACTACTGACGTGCTCGGGCCCCAATAATCAATCCATCCCGGCGAAAGGATTCGACAGGCGGACGGTTTGAGTTTGTAGAGCACTTGCACATTAATCAATTTCAGTTCACCGACAGGGCCCCCGGGGAGGATTGCATGCACCACGTAATGAAGTATTATCTCGAAAATCGAGCCTCCATTAATCAATCGACAGCTGTGCGTTTTGCGAAACGGAACGGCTCCATTTGGCACGAACCCCGAGCAGCTTGTGCGGGCAGCTTTTCACCTTCGGCAGGCTTTGAAAAGCGTAGAATTATTCTTAATTAAATTCGGGCTTCGGGAGTTTCCCGTGGCTTCCGGTCGGTGGCCTAATGCACCACCGAGGCGATATCATAGAATTGGATACATTGCACTGTATATAGACTATCTACAAAACATTCTACAAAACCTTTCATAAACTGGGCTTTAAAGAACTCCCTGTATGTTCAATGGTAACTCAAATCAAATCATAAATGAATATACTTTGGAATTTCAAACATAGTACTCTCTTGCTGGCACTATGCTGTCACTTGAATGTGAATATGACGAATGTGTAAAACCCAGTCTACATGAAGCGCAACTCGGAAACTTACAGCATGCGCTGTATATACTTAATTTCTATTTCTTTTATATACTTAATTTCTAATCAATTCGAAGGTGTTTGAAAAATATGATCAGTTTCAATATTTGATTCGATTCTTTGTGAAGCGTGCTGTGGTTACTCCCAATCCTTCCTTCGCTTTCAGTTACCAAGAGCACATAACCAATGCAACACATTGAGCATCTTCTTGTTCCTTGGCACAACAACCTGAACAAGGTCTGGACCTGAATCCATTACTGGATTTAGGAGTACGGAGGTATGATCCAGTTGAGATTCGAAACCACAAACTGTGTGTAAGGCTTGCGCACCGGAACATACGAACGCCTGAATACATTGAGCATAGGGAACACAAATTATGGAGTAGTTCAATGTGTTCCGAAATTAAACGAGTTATGTAGGATTGCAAAGAATAAATAAGAAGCAGTGAAATATGTTTAAAAGCTTGTTATAAATGTATTGAACGTACAAGAAAATTGGTCACAAATCTCAAAATATGATCATAATGTCCAACTGAATGTTTGTAAAAAAACATTATATAATTTACCAAAGCAGTGTATTCAACGTGTTTTCAAATTTAAAAGTTGAGCTCGAAATGAATTGTATTAGGGAATGTCAAGAATCATTCCTTAGTTTCCTTTGTGATAATAAAAACAATAAATTTCCGTTTGCTCACGCTCTGCCCCATCTTAAACTCCAGAGCAGGAACGTTTCCAAATTTTATCATAATCGAAACCCGGTGCTCCCCGTCGTTAATCAATGAAAACACTATTCGTATAATCAATATTCTAAAAAGGTACTTTTCATAGGGCCATTAAGACACTTGCGCTGTTTCAAAGATAATAAAAAGCATTAGGAATAATGCATTAGGAATACTGTTCATCGCAGAGTTCGAGATTGTAGAATTATAGTTTTTCTATATACTTTTCTGTATATTTTATAATTAGAATTAATTCATATAGAGTATCATAGAATTGGATACATTGCACTGTATATAGACTATCTACAAAACATTCTACAAAACCTTTCATAAACTGGGCTTTAAAGAACTCCCTGTATGTTCAATGGTAACTCTAATCAAATCATAAATGAATATACTTTGGAATTTCAAACATAGTACTCTCTTGCTGGCACTATGCTGTCACTTGAATGTGAATATGACGAATGTGTAAAACCCAGTCTACATGAAGCGCAACTCGGAAACTTACAGCATGCGCTGTATATACTTAATTTCTATTTCTTTTATATACTTAATTTCTAATCAATTCGAAGGTGTTTGAAAAATATGATCAGTTTCAATATTTGATTCGATTCTTTGTGAAGCGTGCTGTGGTTACTCCCAATCCTTCCTTCGCTTTCAGTTACCAAGAGCACATAACCAATGCAACACATTGAGCATCTTCTTGTTCCTTGGCACAACAACCTGAACAAGGTCTGGACCTGAATCCATTACTGGATTTAGGAGTACGGAGGTATGATCCAGTTGAGATTCGAAACCACAAACTGTGTGTAAGGCTTGCGCACCGGAACATACGAACGCCTGAATACATTGAGCATAGGGAACACAAATTATGGAGTAGTTCAATGTGTTCCGAAATTAAACGAGTTATGTAGGATTGCAAAGAATAAATAAGAAGCAGTGAAATATGTTTAAAAGCTTGTTATAAATGTATTGAACGTACAAGAAAATTGGTCACAAATCTCAAAATATGATCATAATGTCCAACTGAATGTTTGTAAAAAAACATTATATAATTTACCAAAGCAGTGTATTCAACGTGTTTTCAAATTTAAAAGTTGAGCTCGAAATGAATTGTATTAGGGAATGTCAAGAATCATTCCTTAGTTTCCTTTGTGATAATAAAAACAATAAATTTCCGTTTGCTCACGCTCTGCCCCATCTTAAACTCCAGAGCAGGAACGTTTCCAAATTTTATCATAATCGAAACCCGGTGCTCCCCGTCGTTAATCAATGAAAACACTATTCCACTCGCTTCTATTAAGCCATTACTACTGACGTGCTCGGGCCCCAATAATCAATCCATCCCGGCGAAAGGATTCGACAGGCGGACGGTTTGAGTTTGTAGAGCACTTGCACATTAATCAATTTCAGTTCACCGACAGGGCCCCCGGGGAGGATTGCATGCACCACGTAATGAAGTATTATCTCGAAAATCGAGCCGCCATTAATCAATCGACAGCTGTGCGTTTTGCGAAACGGAACGGCTCCATTTGGCACGAACCCCGAGCAGCTTGTTCGGGCAGCTTTTCACCTTCGGCAGGCTTTGAAAACCGTAGAATTATTCTTAATTAAATTCGGGCTTCGGGAGTTTCCCGTGGCTTCCGGTCGGTGGCCTAATGCACCACCGAGGCGCCCACCATTTGAAAGTGTGTTGCCAAAAACACATTATCAGCGTCGGTGTAGCTAACTTGTCGCGGCATCGCTCTGTGTGGCAGGTTGGGGGGAAAAACTTAAACACAACGGATACACAATGCTTCGGGTGATTCTACCCAAAAACGTTGCAAACAGACGTTGCAGTATGAAACTTTTTTTTGTTGGTTGCGCATCGTGCTTACTTTCCTGTCTCAAGTAAGCTGAAAAGCCGGTAAAAGTCAGCTGCTTCGACGATGGTGCTGGTAAATTTATGCATTCGCATACCTACGACCAGCACGCCAGCAGCAAGCAGCTTTCCATATGGATCATTTCGCCGCAGTATCGCTGGAATAATGTTCATCGCTGGCTGTTTTGACTGGAACTGCCGTAAACCGGCACCGCGTTGTAGTCAGATGTTAAAAAAGAAAGTTTGCTTTGTTTCGCTACCACCCGGCTGAAATATGTTCGGTATGGGGGCATGTTAGTTTTGGGGATGTAATATGCAAAGTATCAGTACATCTCTAGAACATGTTGCTTTATACATGCAAGCAGCGTAAATGCGTCTCAAATGTATTGTTGGTCCATAGGAAGGCGGGAAAAAAGTTCTCGTTTGAGTTATGCAGAAAAACTCGCTGCGTTTGTGGAAGATGATCATCATCATTAGGCATATAGCAAAGAGGTAATATACGCGTAGGAACAGTAGCAGGCTGCAACAGCCATACAGTTGATTATTCATTCCGTACAATCAGTTCCATCGCACGGCCATCGAGAACGTCACGGCATCGATGGTACAGAACTCCAGAATCGATCCAAGAGCTTCGGTAACATTCCAAAACCACCTAAACCATTGCATTATTCAGGTGAAAGCCAGCTCCGTGCAGCGTTTGTAACAGACGCAAACAGCACACAGCCCGTCCCTAGCAGTCAAAAACTAATGCTGCGGAAGCAACACTGAAATGGATCACCCTGCAGCGGAATGTAGCATGCATTGCCGAAATAGCTGCCGTCAAGTTGGGCCGCACAACGATCGACAGCGTGCACCGGAAGCATCGGTTTTCCCCGTTGCTGGTTTGTGGTCGTCCTTTCTTTCTCCGAAGCTACCAGGGCACCCGTCAGAATCGTTTCAACGTGCCGCAGCCGTACACGGCCAATCAAACAATGCCAGCGTGGTCGACGCGACGGAAGAATTTAACGAAACCGATGGTTTCTCGTTCAGATTTTCCACCCGGCTGGCGGAGCGTTTATGACGAAGGCGGAAGCATAAACAATTTCGGCACCGGATTGTACCGGAAATGCTACTGCGACCCTGATCACATATCGACCGGTTGCATGCTTTCCTAAGCGACGCACGGGTACATGTTGATCATGCTAACGATGTAAGTATCTGATGTTGGTAATATACTGTGAGATTGTGACGAAAAACAAATAATAAATAAAATAAAAGGAAATGTAATGTAATAATATCGAATGCCAATTTCACATTCATAATTACAACCACACACATTTTTTCACATTTTCTTTCCATAAGGTACACCGAAAAGAATACCAAAACCATTTCAAAATATTAATACAAAACTACAAAAGTGAATACTATAGTTCATACATTATTTGCATGGATAAAATTTTTAGGAGCGATATTTGTGATATTTCGATACGACTGGACCGGTACACTCGACACATGCTCCTAAAAGCTGCAAAACACAGCTGGCTCAAGCAGAGGTCAAGCTGCAAAGAGACGGCCAATTGGCTGCTACTAACTCAACCGACCCGGGATAAGCTACACCGGGATAAGGTGTAGCAATAAAAAATGGAGGAAATGCCCTTTGATTTATTATTGTCCAATTATAAGCATTAGTATTAAGCAATACGGCCAGGCCGTTAATTCAAAAAATAAATAAATAAATAAAAATATTTGTGATATTTAATATAACATATTTTTTCTACTGGAAATAAAATATTTTTATGTGATGGTTGTGTTATTATATGTTGGTATTAATCTTTTTTCATATTCAACAAACACACACATATTATTGAATTAGGTATATTCTTCTATCTTTTGTTCAATTGTTCTATATTCTTCTTCTGCGTTGTTTTCTTCTTAACTTAATGATCAAAGCACTCATGCCTGTCTTTGTGAGGTTAACTAGGCTTATTTTAATCCACGATTTGGTAAGGATCCAGTAGTGTTACGAAATCGTACCTTTGTTTCTTTTTGCTGTCTTAGCCATGTTGAATAATTTTATTATTTGATTACTGATTGTAATAATTATATTTTCTGTTACCAGCAAGCAATATTAATATATATGTATATACAAGCGCATGAAAAATAGTTAATTTTTAGTCTCTAACATATTAAATGTATACAATTTTCATTCATCTAATTGAATTTAGAGATCTTTTAAATAATAATTTCAAACAATTATTTCATTTTATTATTTCTTCTATAATTTTTTCAATTTTTCTATATTGTATTATTTAATTTCTTCGATTGTTTTGTGTTTCTTGCTATAAAAATGATGTTTTGAAGAACTATTGGTATTTTTGATACCTTGCTTACTGAAACACCATTAGTATAAACTGATGTACACTGCAACACAAATGCACTTTACCAAAGTTTCAATTACTATGGCACTAGGACAACGTAGTGAATGCTAGAACCAATCATAGCATCAATATAGTGGATAGTGATGTGGATGAAAACAAAGAAAAGTTTTTCGAGGAAGGAAAAAGGGTTTTTAATTTACATTTAAGCTCTAGGATCATAAGCCATTGCTCGAACTAAATCAGTTCACCAAAAATTGCCTTCACTGTATGTGCACCAACCATAATCTCGACTGAAGAATGAAGAATGTGCTTCCCTGTTAGTGGGAAGTAATATGAACCAAAAAGTATCACAGTCGTCAATTTTTTTAATTTACAACGTCCACAAACCACCGCAACCTACCGTGACAGAATAAAACTGCTACAAACAACCAGTACACACCGAATGTGTCCACTGGTTATTGATTTTGTCCTTCACCATTACTGCCCAGTTGTGGTCCTCAAGACCAAACGATACAACAACAGCGAAAAAAAGCCCTCAGTTGCATCCCAACAAGAATGCCCCTGCGGTTGCATCACTGTTACAACATTGCAATCCTGCAACGAACGACCGAACGAACGAACCGAACGAACGAACCGAGCAGGCATACCGGAGCATCATACAAAACATGGCCTGCTGCATCGATACCGTCCAGTGAGTATAGGGAACGCGTGACCTGTCAGACGCTGAATTTATCCTTCTCACCCTAACGGGACCATAAATCACGAGTCTGAAAAATAATTGCCATATTCTTCCGTTGCAGTACGCTAACACTCGAGCATGCAGTGCGAACGATGAGCATGTCTTTGGACCGGATGCGCGTACCTAGCGTTCGGTGGCATCGCAATGCCTTGCAAACACTAGGTGTGTGTGTGTGTTTTGCAGCATATGAATTAGAGTGATCTTTTCATTTATTAATTTTGTGTTCTAATGAGGAAATGCTGTTAGGGCGAACATCGCGCACGAATTCAACGATAGTACCCAGTAATGCGTTTTCCTCCAAAAGACACCAACCACATCAAAGTACTTTCCCATAGAGTAAATACTGTTGGTGTGAAAAATCACCTCCAGCCATTCCGACTACAGGCAGCAAGTTGGACGACCCAACTACTGTCAGCCATTTCCCGAAATCACGGCCCCGAGTGCGCATTAACGAGCAAACTGTGACGAAGAGGCTGTTTAAATAATTTTATGCCGAGGCAAATTAATTTCACTAATGCAATCATCAGGCATTTTCCAAAAGTAATTTAATGATAACAATTCAGCAACCCGTTACTCGGGTCTTAGTGCTGCCACCACGCGGCCCGCTGTCAGCCACGAGCGAACCAAAAGGGGCCAGCCAGCCAGCCAGCCCGGGCAGCCGTCAGAAATGCGAAATGGCAATTACTTGCTATCGCTTCGTTACGGCACTTCGTCCGGGCGTTGAGGGCGTTCGCTCGACGGCGGACGGCCACTCTCGTCACGAGACGGTCCCAAACGGGCCCGGGAGTCGCTAGTTCGGGAAAGAATTCGCAATTGATGTCGTAATTATGCTCACTGTTCGCTCTGGCTGGCCTCTGATTTCCGGCACGGGATCGTCCTGTGTGCCGGTCGCTTTCCGGGACAGCGGCGCCAGTTTGGGTATTTTGTAAACTTCCGCAAATACCACCGCACGCTCGCGCAAGGAGCTTTAAATTCCACCGGTTTCCATCCGGACCTAAGCGTTCGGTACGGAGGGAGGTGCGTTTAGGCTTTTACGCATGTTGTGCGCGCTCCATTGCACACCACAATTACATTTCGAATAGTGACCGTGTGCCGTCGTCGTGCGATCTTGATTAAGTATACACAATTTTTGTTTACCCTGCGAAGGTAAAGTTTTAAATGGCACTGGGTGATTTACATGTTTCCGTAGCGGGCGTGTTGTTTGCTTCGGCTACCATTGCACTAATTGCGATGGAATGGATACGTACGCTTTGCGAGCGTTGTTTGTTAATATGCAGAAAAGTTGACTGTGAACGGAATGCGTGGGTCAATATTTGTATTCGTTCATTACGTCGTCATAAAAGCATCTCATTATGATAATGGTTGGTTTTTCGGAGTAAAATTCGTATAATCAATATTCTAAAAAGGTACTTTTCATAGGGCCATTAAGACACTTGCGCTGTTTCAAAGATAATAAAAAGCATTATATCATTAGGCATATAGCAAAGAGGTAATATACGCGTAGGAACAGTAGCAGGCTGCAACAGCCATACAGTTGATTATTCATTCCGTACAATCAGTTCCATCGCACGGCCATCGAGAACGTCACGGCATCGATGGTACAGAACTCCAGAATCGATCCAAGAGCTTCGGTAACATTCCAAAACCACCTAAACCATTGCATTATTCAGGTGAAAGCCAGCTCCGTGCAGCGTTTGTAACAGACGCAAACAGCACACAGCCCGTCCCTAGCAGTCAAAAACTAATGCTGCGGAAGCAACACTGAAATGGATCACCCTGCAGCGGAATGTAGCATGCATTGCCGAAATAGCTGCCGTCAAGTTGGGCCGCACAACGATCGACAGCGTGCACCGGAAGCATCGGTTTTCCCCGTTGCTGGTTTGTGGTCGTCCTTTCTTTCTCCGAAGCTACCAGGGCACCCGTCAGAATCGTTTCAACGTGCCGCAGCCGTACACGGCCAATCAAACAATGCCAGCGTGGTCGACGCGACGGAAGAATTTAACGAAACCGATGGTTTCTCGTTCAGATTTTCCACCCGAAACTTAAACACAACGGATACACAATGCTTCGGGTGATTCTACCCAAAAACGTTGCAAACAGACGTTGCAGTATGAAACTTTTTTTTGTTGGTTGCGCATCGTGCTTACTTTCCTGTCTCAAGTAAGCTGAAAAGCCGGTAAAAGTCAGCTGCTTCGACGATGGTGCTGGTAAATTTATGCATTCGCATACCTACGACCAGCACGCCAGCAGCAAGCAGCTTTCCATATGGATCATTTCGCCGCAGTATCGCTGGAATAATGTTCATCGCTGGCTGTTTTGACTGGAACTGCCGTAAACCGGCACCGCGTTGTAGTCAGATGTTAAAAAAGAAAGTTTGCTTTGTTTCGCTACCACCCGGCTGAAATATGTTCGGTATGGGGGCATGTTAGTTTTGGGGATGTAATATGCAAAGTATCAGTACATCTCTAGAACATGTTGCTTTATACATGCAAGCAGCGTAAATGCGTCTCAAATGTATTGTTGGTCCATAGGAAGGCGGGAAAAAAGTTCTCGTTTGAGTTATGCAGAAAAACTCGCTGCGTTTGTGGAAGATGATCATCATCATTAGGCATATAGCAAAGAGGTAATATACGCGTAGGAACAGTAGCAGGCTGCAACAGCCATACAGTTGATTATTCATTCAATCAATTTCAGTTCACCGACAGGGCCCCCGGGGAGGATTGCATGCACCACGTAATGAAGTATTATCTCGAAAATCGAGCCGCCATTAATCAATCGACAGCTGTGCGTTTTGCGAAACGGAACGGCTCCATTTGGCACGAACCCCGAGCAGCTTGTTCGGGCAGCTTTTCACCTTCGGCAGGCTTTGAAAACCGTAGAATTATTCTTAATTAAATTCGGGCTTCGGGAGTTTCCCGTGGCTTCCGGTCGGTGGCCTAATGCACCACCGAGGCGCAACATACGAACGCCTGAATACATTGAGCATAGGGAACACAAATTATGGAGTAGTTCAATGTGTTCCGAAATTAAACGAGTTATGTAGGATTGCAAAGAATAAATAAGAAGCAGTGAAATATGTTTAAAAGCTTGTTATAAATGTATTGAACGTACAAGAAAATTGGTCACAAATCTCAAAATATGATCATAATGTCCAACTGAATGTTTGTAAAAAAACATTATATAATTTACCAAAGCAGTGTATTCAACGTGTTTTCAAATTTAAAAGTTGAGCTCGAAATGAATTGTATTAGGGAATGTCAAGAATCATTCCTTAGTTTGCAGAGGTCAAGCTGCAAAGAGACGGCCAATTGGCTGCTACTAACTCAACCGACCCGGGATAAGCTACACCGGGATAAGGTGTAGCAATAAAAAATGGAGGAAATGCCCTTTGATTTATTATTGTCCAATTATAAGCATTAGTATTAAGCAATACGGCCAGGCCGTTAATTCAAAAAATAAATAAATAAATAAAAATATTTGTGATATTTAATATAACATATTTTTTCTACTGGAAATAAAATATTTTTATGTGATGGTTGTGTTATTATATGTTGGTATTAATCTTTTTTCATATTCAACAAACACACACATATTATTGAATTAGGTATATTCTTCTATCTTTTGTTCAATTGTTCTATATTCTTCTTCTGCGTTGTTTTCTTCTTAACTTAATGATCAAAGCACTCATGCCTGTCTTTGTGAGGTTAACTAGGCTTATTTTAATCCACGATTTGGTAAGGATCCAGTAGTGTTACGAAATCGTACCTTTGTTTCTTTTTGCTGTCTTAGCCATGTTGAATAATTTTATTATTTGATTACTGATTGTAATAATTATATTTTCTGTTACCAGCAAGCAATATTAATATATATGTATATACAAGCGCATGAAAAATAGTTAATTTTTAGTCTCTAACATATTAAATGTATACAATTTTCATTCATCTAATTGAATTTAGAGATCTTTTAAATAATAATTTCAAACAATTATTTCATTTTATTATTTCTTCTATAATTTTTTCAATTTTTCTATATTGTATTATTTAATTTCTTCGATTGTTTTGTGTTTCTTGCTATAAAAATGATGTTTTGAAGAACTATTGGTATTTTTGATACCTTGCTTACTGAAACACCATTAGTATAAACTGATGTACACTGCAACACAAATGCACTTTACCAAAGTTTCAATTACTATGGCACTAGGACAACGTAGTGAATGCTAGAACCAATCATAGCATCAATATAGTGGATAGTGATGTGGATGAAAACAAAGAAAAGTTTTTCGAGGAAGGAAAAAGGGTTTTTAATTTACATTTAAGCTCTAGGATCATAAGCCATTGCTCGAACTAAATCAGTTCACCAAAAATTGCCTTCACTGTATGTGCACCAACCATAATCTCGACTGAAGAATGAAGAATGTGCTTCCCTGTTAGTGGGAAGTAATATGAACCAAAAAGTATCACAGAAAATGTAATGTAATAATATCGAATGCCAATTTCACATTCATAATTACAACCACACACATTTTTTCACATTTTCTTTCCATAAGGTACACCGAAAAGAATACCAAAACCATTTCAAAATATTAATACAAAACTACAAAAGTGAATACTATAGTTCATACATTATTTGCATGGATAAAATTTTTAGGAGCGATATTTGTGATATTTCGATACGACTGGACCGGTACACTCGACACATGCTCCTAAAAGCTGCAAAACACAGCTGGCTCAAGCAGAGGTCAAGCTGCAAAGAGACGGCCAATTGGCTGCTACTAACTCAACCGACCCGGGATAAGCTACACCGGGATAAGGTGATCATTAGGCATATAGCAAAGAGGTAATATACGCGTAGGAACAGTAGCAGGCTGCAACAGCCATACAGTTGATTATTCATTTCGTACAATCAGTTCCATCGCACAGCCATCGAGAACGTCACGGCATCGATGATACAGAACTCCAGTATCGATCCAAGTGCTTCGGTAACATTCCAAAACCACCTAAACCATTGCATTATTCAGGTGAAAGCCAGCTCCGTGCAGCGTTTGTAACAGACGCAAACAGCACACAGCCCGTCCCCAGCAGTCAAAAACTAATGCTGCGGAAGCAACACTGAAATTGATCACCCTGCAGCGGAATGTAGCATGCATTGCCGAAATAGCTGCCGTCAAGTTGGGTCGCACAACGATCGACAGCGTGCACCGGAAGCATCGGTTTTCCCCGTTGCTGGTTTGTGGTCGTCCTTTCTTTCTCCGAAGCTACCAGGGCACCCGTCAGAATCGTTTCAACGTGCCGCAGCCGTACACGGCCAATCAAACAATGCCAGCGTGGTCGACGCGACGGAAGAATTTAACGAAACCGATGGTTTCTCGTTCAGATTTTCCACCCGGCTGGCGGAGCGTTTATGACGAAGGCGGAAGCATAAACAATTTCGGCACCGGATTGTACCGGAAATGCTACTGCGACCCTGATCACATATCGACCGGTTGCATGCTTTCCTAAGCGACGCACGGGTACATGTTGATCATGCTAACGATGTAAGTATCTGATGATGATAATATACTATGAGATTGTGACGAAAAACAAATAATAAATAAAATAAAAGTAAATGTAATGTAATAATATCGAATGCCAATTTCACATTCATAATTACAACCACACACATTTTTTCACATTTTCTTTCCATAATCGTCAATTTTTTTAATTTACAACGTCCACAAACCACCGCAACCTACCGTGACAGAATAAAACTGCTACAAACAACCAGTACACACCGAATGTGTCCACTGGTTATTGATTTTGTCCTTCACCATTACTGCCCAGTTGTGGTCCTCAAGACCAAACGATACAACAACAGCGGAAAAAAGCCCTCAGTTGCATCCCAACAAGAATGCCTCTGCGGTTGCATCACTGTTACAACATTGCAATCCTGCAACGAACGACCGAACGAACGAACCGAACGAACGAACCGAGCAGGCATACCGGAGCATCATACAAAACATGGCCTGCTGCATCGATACCGTCCAGTGAGTATAGGGAACGCGTGACCTGTCAGACGCTGAATTTATCCTTCTCACCCTAACGGGACCATAAATCACGAGTCTGAAAAATAATTGCCATATTCTTCCGTTGCAGTACGCTAACACTCGAGCATGCAGTGCGAACGATGAGCATGTCTTTGGACCGGATGCGCGTACCTAGCGTTCGGTGGCATCGCAATGCCTTGCAAACACTACGGCGTGTGTGTGTGTGTGTGTGTATGCGTGTTGGTGTGCTGGCATCAACCGGATTGCAGAAGGAACAATAAACAAAAAAATCGCTCACACTCACACACACCACATTCCTTTGTCACTGTTTTTGTCCGGCAGCCGAACGTCTCCCCCGATTATTCGATACGGCTCGAAAAACAGGGACCCAACCTTTTTCGAGGACGGGGACAGCATACAGCATACAGCATACACAAACACACACACTCATGTGAGTGTCGTGCGTCCTGAGGTAGAACAAAAAGTTCCCACCACCAACAAGAGTGGCTGCCATCGCTAGTCGGTGGCGGTGGCCGACCGGTGGCATTGGGTGGCATCTGTTGATACACAATGCTCGAGAATCGATTCGTTTAGTTTATTTATGCTGACACATATTGACATTCTTGGTGTGGCCGTTGCATAGGCGATCCCTTTTTTTTTGCTGCTGTTGTTGTTGCTTCCTCATCCATACCGATATTGAGACATCACGAAAAGAAAACAACAGGCAAGGTGCATCCAGTCTCGTTTCGTTGATTCACATGCGACACATTTAGGCAGTGTGTTTAGCTTGTCCGATCAGGCTCGGGGTAGTGTGTTCAGTGTTGGAAATTTATTCCACCAATATAATGTAGTGCGCGAAGTCCATCGTTTGTAAGTTAGACAATTGGGTTGCGTTGGATTCATGCTTAACGAACTGAACCGTTTCGCCATATGCAAATGGAGCAGAGTCAATTTTAACTCCAATACAACTTTGAATAGAGCAAACTTTAATTTTTAGTTAATTCATTCGAGAACTTGGTTAGTATAAATTAGTTACATTTGCCCTGTGAACCTTTTCATTTGCTCATCGAGGGGAAAACTCTTACCCTATAAACCTTGTTCATTCGAAATTACTTTGTTTTAAATACATTACTTACAACAAAAAAACTAAACCATCAAAATAATTTACATAAAAGTAATCAAATTCCCTTTACATAGCAGTGAGTTCAAAGGCACCTAAAGAAAAAAACAATCAAATTGATCCTTTTCAAACGTTTCTATCTGCATCCATCCATTTCTGGGATTATAATTTAACATCATGAATCCCGTTTCATTTGCTTCCAAACGCACCAGGTTGCTGGATGTATTTTTCAATCAATTTTTGAGAAAACTAATTTCTTTTCGTCCAGATTTCGCAAGAGGTGTGTTTCATGTCATAACCTAATGCACTGCTGCGCCACCTTTGACTTCACGCCGCCCGCCGCTGCTACTGCCGCGGCGTCCCGGCGCGTCCCGGCCGTGTTTCCCGGCGCGAATGCATCAGAAAATTGAACAACTTCCTTAATTGAATCTGCATGCCTTTATTTAGGTGCAGCGAAGCCGCACGTCGTTCGACGAACCTAGACCCGAGGATTTCGCACGCCAATTTCTGGCGCATATGCGGCAACGTGCATCGTGCGCCCGCAACCCGCATCAATCCCATTTCGATGTACTCAATGGCGAACTAAAAGCGAGCCTGCGTCTGTGCGAACCATTCGCGAATCGAATCAGCTGGACGGGCGCTTGGGTGGAAAATTGTCGACGTCTGGGTCGGGCCCACAGCGCGCACCGACAGTGCGTGCGATAAAAACGTTGCTTGTGTGAAATCTAAATGGATTCTTACTTCAGTTTATTCTGTCGAAAACGATAATCGATAATTATCTTCGATAATTAATTCGATAATCGATAGTTAATTAGATGCATTTGGACTGGAATCCATTGTATCTAGTTTTTCAAACAACTCCGCACTAAGGAGCTAGACTCAACCGTGAAAAAGAGTATTACAGCTCAATATCCCGAGATAAAGTCGTGTTCAATCACGCGAGTGAATTTCAATTAAACTTTCTTCACTTTGGCCATGAAGGTTGAGCTTGCCGGAGACCTAAAAGATAACGAACCCAAGTGACCAGGATAGTATAGTGACTCCAAACGAATGCGATCGCGATCATGATCGCGGAGAACCCACTTACGTCAAACCAAAAACTCTATTTGCTTTATTGATTATGAAATCAAAGCCAACCCAATCAACCAATTGCCACTGGTAATACCCATATCCAGCAGCACATTAAGATATTTGATGATAGTTGCTTCACTCTACTTTAAAGCGCATAAGTTAAAGTTATTTAGCAAGCGATATAACAAAACATATTACAGTACACAAAAAAGCCAATTTATTAAAATTAAACACAAAATTAGCTAAGTGCAGTAAGAAGAGGAACAATGAATGGATGAGGGTAGTGGCAGAAATATCGTTATATAATCTGTATTACACACAACATAACTGTTGCGTCCTGCAACTTTCTT
>KZ072164.1:47172-58156 GCA_002091845.1 Anopheles cracens
TCTTTCTTTTTTCTAGCTTTCAATCTTTCAATTTCTTTGACATTAGCTATGCTCCTAATAAAGCTTAAACTATTTCATATTTCCCATTTCATATGAAATACCGTCCGCGCGGTCATATAGCACGTAGTTTTCATCAAAGACGGAAATTCATCCAAACCAATTAATAGTGCAATCAGAAACATTAACCTATGGCTATCACAGTAAGTTAAATATATTGCCCAGAACGGATTTATCACACCAATTGCAGGTAACTAACAACGACTTCACAGCCATCGTGAGAAATCTGATTTCATTAACGATAAAAAGTCCCCAAAGGCAATTGAATGATACGTCCCGACTGAAAGCCCTTTCCAAATTGACCAAAGTCGAAAAGGTAATGGGCATCCACCACGTTAATGGTGCGACCGGGCGCCAGTTCGTTCGTCTCGGTGAGAAAAGGTTGCAACCATCCTTATCCACCAATTAAATTTCCTTTGTGGGGTGCGCCCTTTTCGGACACGGACTGGCTACGTGGTATAAAACACTCTCCAAGGTGGTAAAAAACACACACATTAAAGAGGTAAAAATTTCATTTAGATCAGACCGTCGACGCAATGATAACGGTGTAAATGATTAGAGCGAAAGGCCTATGGCTGGCAGCGGCGAAAAGGAGCGCGTTTCACTTTTAAGTAGGTCAATTGATGTTCCTAGAAAGAAGAAGAAGTCGCATAATTACTCAGGTGCCGTTTTTCCGTTGGTTCGTTTTATTTTTTTCAACGGTCCCATTTTCTAAAAGTTTTGGTTGGCCTTTCTCCGTCCTTCTGCTCTGTGCATGCCTGTACCTGTTTTTACCATGAAATTTCGAAAATAAAACTGCATATTATGAATTTTAATGTACAGAAAGGACCCGGTAATAGTTCTTTTTTAGGAAAACGCATAATATTCCAAACACATAACTATAGCAAATTTCAAATAAAAATGGAAATCAATTTTGTTTCCCCTTTTGTTAACCAGCGAATCTGTGAGTTTGAATTTTTCATTTTAATTAAACTCTGGGTCACCTCAAGTTGGCCATGAAAAACTACGTGAAAATGATTTTTTTAATCTAAATGCTACCCAACTGGGCCACCCTCGATGACTGGCAATGTGAAAAAATCGCCACATTGTGTTAACAATTATTTTCTAGCTATCAATTTATACGATTCTATTAACAATTAATTTCTAGCCACCAATATTAAATGATGAGAAAAACAATCAAACAATAATTGCAAAATATGTTATATTTATAGTAATAAGCTTCAAGAAGAGAAGTAGTTCTTGCAATTCCGTCTATTAAAAGAACCTCTATTCAATGTTGCGAGCATTTACATTTTGCATCGGACAGGGCAGTGGCAGCCATGAAACATCATCTTTATCCCATGGCTTTCATAAAACGGTCGTGTTTTGTTGTTCAGCTAAGTTGTTCATAAACAACCATGTGATGTCATGTGATAAAACTCATATAATGTCATCCAGCAATTTCGTAGCCTGATCCGGTTTCATTCGCGACCTCAACCTGATACAGAAAGTAAATGTAATGAATACTCTATCTATGATGTGTTGCGTCAGTGTGCAGTATCGTAAAAAAAAAGCAATTAAGTCCATCGCACAATGCAAGAAACATCTATCTTCACATACCAACTATTAAAACATAGGATCTGCTAGCGAAACGCAATATTGCGAAAGCATGATCCATACTATAGGAATCCTCCAAGTGGCGAAGTTGTTGACATTTTAGTTTGGGGATAGTAAGCCAGCAGCTGGTCTGCTTTCTCGTCACTATTCACCTTGATTGAGCGTCTCCTTATTGATCATATAGTCGGTCTTGTCAACACCTACTGTGATTTTACAATGTCTTATTTAAAAAAGTCGTATCAATAACGAAGCAAATTGAATTCGATAGTACATGTTTTTTGTTTTAATTTAGATAAGGTAGTTCAGTGTCGTTATCATAGTAGCTTCTGTTAACTCACCTTCAATTCACTTCATACTTTAAATTGGGTTTACTAACGTATATTTCAGCTAGTTATGCTTCTGGCATGTTTAAAAAAAGACAGATTCGCCCTTAGAAAGTTGTGCTGAAAATACAAAAATCGAATATAAACCCTAAACAATTATTATCTTTCACAAAAGACTTCCTTGTTAATGCTTCAACAACTGTAAGTTTATGCATTATATTATATGTTAAGATGAATCAGCTTTACTATAGTTATGATAAACTCAAAATTGAATTGATAATGTTTACAAATAACAACACACATCTTTGTAAGAAGTGTTTATATTTATTTTTAATTTCAAGAGCGTTAAACATGTCAAACTAACTTAGTCATTCTAATTGATCTAATTGATCTGATTGTGTAAAGCATTCCAATGCAGAATAATAGTTGCACGTTTGCCGAAATCTTTGAGATAGTAAATTGTCTTCCAATATACCCTCCTGGAAGACTGTGTACTCTACTTCATGACTAATTCCCGGAAGCTTTTGCATATTTAATTCGACTTTATTGTTTCCTTCAATCATGTAGCAGTTTCGGTAGCAACTTGCCAGTTTAAACGAATCATTTCTCCCGTGTACGTCAATACGCTCTAGCATTCGTTGGCTGTTGATTGTGGAAAGTGCACCCACAGACTCGCCCTGATGAAACGGCAACGGCAACCTAATCTCATCACTGGTCCGTCTCCTGATGGAATACTAAATTTCATTGCAGCATTGATTTGATGAGCATGGTCTCTGATGGTCTTTACGAATCTGCTCGCTTTGTACCGAATGCAAAAGAGATGTCGTTTCATGCGACATGCAGTTGGTGAGCGATGTATGAACCTGCGATATAAAATTTCATTTCCTTTCATTAAGGAAATATCATCTAGGCTCTTAGGAAACGTTAGAAGCATTAGACCAATTTCTTTGAAAAGTTTCATTATTTTAAAACCTTTTACATTTTTCATACTATTTCACTCAAACGTGCTTAACCAAAGTATGATTGCAAAGAATAATCGATAATTAGCTGTCTATTTGACGTGACAATATGGAAGTCCATTAAATTAGCAGATGAACAGATGTATACTGTAGGTCCGAAGAAAGTGTTTTGTTTGTCTTTATTTTTATAATAAACAATTACAAAAAATAAATCACAAAAAACCCTATCAAATAGGTAAATCTTCACACTAACTTCGGCAGACGAATTACTGTGCCTTCGCACTGAGACTTCAAATAACGATTTCAGCTTATCTACGTTAATTTAAAGCATTGAAAACAGTCATTTTCTGCAGGATCATCCTTGATGTTTGAAATCGAACTTTAATATCAAAATAGGATATTAATAATTGGTTCGAAATCGTGTCGTGAATTCGAATGTTGAAATCTGATGTTATTAAATTAGAATTAAAACATGATGAGCACGGATTATTTTTAACCACTGACTACTTTCATTATTTGATATAGTAATAACAAACTCTACGAAGGGACGTTTGTATCATTTGCCTACTCGTTATTACTTACACAGGAATCCTTGATGATCGTAGTTCAAAAGTGGAAATAATCGTCTCTAATTCTCCAAACAACGTTACGCAATATTATTAGCTAAAAGATATATTTTCTATTTAAAAAATCCCGTGAACAGCTTGCTTGTTAGCCTAAACAACCTAGCTGGCTAGTGCATGTAAAGTATTTTCTATGAAAATCTCGAAACAAACACATAATTTAGTACAACCGTTCGATCATAATGAAGAAATTTCAGCCAGAATTGGTTTAATTGCTTTAATTTTGAAAAATATGATAAAAAATATGAAGGATCAGTATTTTTTTATTTAAGCTATTTATTATGTAATTTAAAATACTTTGGTAATTTAGTATTTTGACCGGTAACGATTATTTACAAATTAGCCTAATTTTTTAAGATATATTAAATAAGCTGTTGAATAAATGGCCAGCCTCACCAGTTGGATCAATTTAAAAGATGAACATTTGATTGACCATAACTGAAGAATCGTTGCTAACAGCTTCGTTGCTAACAGTTTCAAATGGAACATTTTAATAGAATCAGTTTATTGAAAAAAAATTACGATTGATACAATTTATTAAAAATTATATTTATAGAAATCAAACTAGAGTTCGAAGAACATCACCACCTTCACCTTTCGGTCAGTCGAACCCAATGACTGGAAAAAAGTCTTCAACTCCAGTGAGGCAAACCTTTGATGCCTATTAATATTTCATCAAATTTAAACACAAATATTGTTCTAACCCACACCCTTGTATCGGAAAGGCAGCGCCCCAAAAAATAGTTTCCTACCCAAAGCACAAAAGAAGGGGCTTTTAAAAACAACACGTTTCAAAAATAGCCCACTAATGGGAAAGCCCCACGCAGGTGTAATGGGGATAGGATCGAGCGTCCCGCACGCCTGAAACACATCGAAACACATTTATCCTTTTGCTCCCACCGTCGGAAGCGGCCGGTACAAGATACATCTCGGTTCACTTGATTCGTTGAGCCAAAGTTCAAAACTCCCATCCCCCAGCCCGAGCCTGATCCTGTTCGAGCCCGCGCTCGATTGAGAGAGAGAGAGAGAGAAAAAAAAACAGCCGTACGGATCGTCCCACGGGAAGCGTTGCGTTGCGACGGATGCTACGGATTCGATCGGAAATATAACGGAATTGAGATACGCTTAATTTCCGCACCGTATTCCTTCCTTCTGCAGCACGGGAACCACACGCACACACGGCCGTGCGGTATGCTAGAGCTTCCGGAAGCAGGAGCCGGGGAGGGTTCGGAGGTGGCCATTTCATAACAGAACGCGATCCCATTTTATGTTGCGCGATTCCTCCGGTGGTGGCGTGCGATTTTTCTACAGCCCCACCCCCTCGGCTCGGGTGCGAGAGTGCGCTGGAAATTGAATTTTACGTCACCCGGCGAAACAGCGAAGGATTCCATTTTATGACATGTGACGATGAATCAATCTTTGACCCGAAACGGAACCAGCTTTTCCGCGGCAAAAATGGGATAAGGTGAACCGACCAACAACAAAAAATACATGCGACTCACACACATACGTGCACGTGGGCTGTGTTGGAAAAGCTTTTTGATGGCAGTAGCTGAGCGTGCTCATGTGATTGCGCAGATTGTGCCCAGAGTGAGCGCTAGAGAGCCAGCTGGTACACGCGTCAACGTGGGGCGTAGCGCGAAACAAACAAACGAAAAAAAAAGGCTCCCGAAAAAGTACGCCGCGCCCGCTTTCATGTGTGACGACAACGACGTGACCAACGCTGCTGCAGGAAACGGCCGCGAGGATACAAAGGGAATTGCAAAGTTTGCACCCTCCGCGCGCGCGACTTCCGATCGGGAGGGGGGGTTCAAATCCCCGGGCGATACGTTGGAAAGTACGGAGCGAAAGTTTGGCAAGCATTCCGATTCCGTGATCCGTGCGGAAATTTCGGCACCAATCGAATGTTATGGGCTCCGGTCGGCCGGCCGTGTAACAGTCTGTTGCAAATCGGCGGAACCATTTGCCGGCGCGAAAAGGGGGGGGGGTTGGGACAAACGAACGAACATGGGGCCCACTTTTATTGCACCATCCGGGTAGCAAATATTTTCAATTATTCACATTCGAAACGGCACCGCGCGACGGCAATGTACGGATTTATAGCGGCGTAATGTGATTGCTGGTGTTGGAGTCAGAACCGATTGTTCCGGAGCTGTACGTAGATTCGAATAGAATTGTGTGTGTGTGTGTGTGTTTTTTTGCCTATCACGAAGAAAGAATCCCTTCATTACGAGCATGCTCCTAAACCCCTGCGTTGCACCCGTGTCTCTGGGAGACTTTCTGCCGTGGTAATAAATTTACGATAAACTCATGACGATGCACAGCTGACGCTGACAAGCTGAAGGGTTATCCAAACGCCAAGACGTGTAAGACAGCCAACTCGGCTGCTATCGCAGCACCGTGCCGTGGTTCCTGTTCTAAAATTGCCAAAAACCCCGCACTCGGCTGCAAATTAAGAAAGAAAAGCTGGCAGCAACGTTAATGTTCCATTCGTTTTCGCTGTCGGTTGTTTTTTTCTTTCTTTGGTTCTACAACCGCTTTTCACCCTTGCCACATGCGGGCTTTGGAATGCGCGCAATTATCCGCTAGGTAGCAGTTTAACTTTTATTTAACGAACTATTAATGCTTCGCCCGCATCATTGCGCACTAATGAAAATTGTGATAGCGTCTTAATCCAATCCGAACGCGACTCCGGCGCTGGCGCTGGCACGGAATAGTCTGATCTAATTGATTTCAGTCATTACGCCTGCACGTCACATCCGACCGCCCTTAATTATGTACCGGTGGGGGGTGCCTTTTGGGGGTTGCAGCGCGCGGCAACGCCAACGGTGACTTTATCGCGACACCATTACATTAGTGAGCGACCGGTTTGGCACCGGTTGGCATGTGGGGAAGCACGTCTAGCTATGATTCAATTAACGCGACGGCGGGGAGGTTTTCGTAAGCGTTACGATAACTAGCTGTTTGATTATCGATGTGTATATGGAACCGTTCTTCGTTCGTTACAGATGCTATTTTGAGTTTAAAACATATATTTTAATGTTACATTTGCTTGGTTCAAGTTGGTTCACACTTGCTGGTAACAAGTGAAACGTAAATCTAAATCTCAAGCAACAACATCAAAGCAATACGTTGTTTGATGGAAGCATTAATTTGCATTTAATAGCCATACTATCGAGCAAAGACAATTTTATTGCCATTTATTAAGTTTTTCTCAAATAGTTTTAGCCCTTTACTTTATCATTTATATCAGCTATCCTCACAAAGTAGGTGAACCATAGGTAAAATCCTATAGTAGAGCGAATATAATATAAATGTGCAGTGTGAAGTACAGATGTTGCGACTGCAACCGTTTCTCAATATTCGATCGACAAGGCGAATTCAACGTTTCTTAAGCACTCCGATTTTATTTTCTTTAGCATTAGGCGCGCTAAAAAATTCGTCCTCTCTTGCCCTCTTTTGCCGATCGAATCCTGGTCGTTGGCCCTGGTAACGGTCATTCCCCTTCCGATCGTATGGATTCGACTGTCATTCGAATTCGCTCCGAATTCGCTAAATTCGCTCTATGAAGCGCCCTCTGGTTGTGAGAACTGGCCAGCTTGACGGGACCGTTGAAAATATTCAACACCCATCATAACCATTTACTGATACCGGCCCCGTTCAGTGTATGCGCGTAACAAGCGTAAATAGCATGAAAGCTGAATGAAATAAATAAGCTTTAATATTAGTTCTAAGATTTCTTTGCTAGTCGTGAAAAAAAAATGTCAGTTTTCATAAATATCAAAATATATCAGTTTTCGCCAGTTTATATAACAAATAACTTTTCCTCCTCCCAACGAGTCTATGAATTCGTTAATAATGTCATATACACCTTAACAACCATTTTCGATCAAATTATTCCAATTATCCTGGTTCTTAAAGTGAACAAAAATGACCATGCTTTGCAATAATTATTTATATGATTTAGTTTTGTATAGTCCAAACCATCCCGGTTTCCGAATTTGGAATGCGTCAAAGTTGGTCATAACCTGCAGAATAATAGCATCCCAGTAGCATCGTTCTGAATAATGACTAACAACCCTAATCCAATATTGGTTTCTATTTTCAACATTAGTCCGTTGAAGATTATAAAATATTACTAACCGGATTAAATTAAATAGAAACAAATAGGTAAGTTGGATTAGGGAAGTTAGATAAAACTTGATATAAATTTTAGTAAAACTGCCAGAGACTATCACTGGAACGAAGCGTTATTGGTAGGACCTACTCTGGAAAAAGTCGTTCACGTCGTTCAAACGTCGTCAAACGATAACGACATATTTTACGGATGCTCTAGCATTTGTTGGACGACAAACTGTGATACGGCATGCTGTCAAACCAAATTAGTTCGTGGTTACATCCAGCAGAAGTATCATTTCAATAGGGATTTACCGATCAGTTCATACTATAAATTTCATTCACAAATTATTTCATGGTAATCTGCAGCAAAATACATACATTTTTACAACAACTTCATCCGAAATCTATCATCAGAAGATTTTTATAACCATGGTTCGACATGAAAAACGTACCAAATACATCTTTTTACCAAGATTAGTAAGGGCAAGATGGGTAAACGACAAAATACAAACCGATTTATATGACGACAAATGTTCACTGATGTTTGACAGACTTTTCTAGAGCACCCCTTAGTAAAAAGTTAGAAAAGCCCCTTAGTAAACAGACTGACCCCTTTGATTAAGCACACTATGAAATTGTATACCGCTAAGGTTATACAAAACCAAAGCAAAAAAGCATGCAAATAGCAGCACATAACAAACTAAACGAACAGGAGGAAACTAACGAAAAAAGAAAGAAAAAAGGAGATATTGAAATAACAAAATATCAGAAACTTCATTAAAATATATAAAGCAGTTGGCCGTTCTAGCAATGCAGATAGTGTCATTTGTTCAGAGCAAAGGAATCAGGAAGGGATATCAAACATACTATTGGATGTGCCTTGAGTTCAGTTCATGAACACTCCAGAAGGATTTGTACAGATTGATGAGATTGAGATTGAGATTGTGAAAATGTGTTCGATTTTCACAAAATGTAATCCTACTTAGTTGATTGATTGAAAATCGAATGATGAAAACGACGAATGATGAAATTTCCCAAAAAAATGATCATGGAAAACAGCTTAATAGCAAATTGCTTACTGTTAAAACTCTATAAAGTCATTATCCTGACCTTTCAAAGCGCTATGCACCAAATTCTCACCAACAACAGTAAATAATTTCCCGTAATGATTTATCCACACAAATTGAACTCACCCATTTATTTCCAAAACACGGCGGGACACCTGCTACTATTATTAGTTAATTCGTGTTTAAGTACAATTTTTCAGCGCGCCCTTTGGGCACCCTACGGCGGTCGACCAAAAGAAACTCAACCAATTTATTCTCCCACCCTACTAGCCTTGCGTATCCTTTTCGCTAGGGAACGAAAAAAAACACCACCATCTCAAAATCTCGAAGCCACACTTCATCAGCTTATACCGTTTGTGCACACTTCATCAGCTTAAGTGCTTTCCATTTCATTAAATAGCTTACATCTTTGATATAAACATCATATTCCCAACTGATCGAAAGCTTATCAAAAAACCAATTTGAATTGCTTGGGATACAGGATAATACCGAAAAAAATATTTTAAAACTCTACAACAATCGATTTTGTTCTACTGACAAAATTTATTAGAAGACCAGCGCCGCAACTGTCTCGCATGCGAGCGATGTAAAGATCCGTTCACGACCCGTGGCCCAATATTTGAGCTTCGTCCATTTCGGACGGCAACGGTCGCAAGGACAAATATGATGGCGACGACAACGACCAAGGACAAACACGCTAGAACCTATCAAGAAATCGGAACACAAGTCGCTTCTTTTGCCTTCTCCTTCGCTCCTTCTCTCTTCCTCGCCCGCCACAGAACGTCCCGATGTGGAGCAGATTATGTTCAGCAACGATACGGTGCGCCCGCTCGTTATCATGTTGCTAAAAGTCCTCTCCACGCCTCTGATATCCCGAGTCCACCAAACTTGTTACAACGACAAGCGGAAATAGATGAAGAATAACCCCATTACGCTTGTTCTAGGAACTTGAGCATCATCAACCGTACACCTGGAAAACCCACAAGACCCATTCTTCGGTACGTGCCGGTGCGTTCGCTGATCCAACCTGCCAACGTGCACGACACCCATTTGCATACGGAAGTCCGGGCCGTGGCGCTGCCTGCCTGCCTGCCTGGCACTGTACACAATTGTAATTCATAAATCACTGCATCTTGAGCCGGCCGAGGCAACGCCTTTATGTACTGGCGCGGGTATGCGTTCTCGCCGGTCGTCGTTGATTACATTCCGTCCGTCGCGTAGGAATTACGCGTACTGCCATGTTTGACTTTCAAACAGGTACACCCTGGCCGAGGCGAAGGGAAAAGAAAACGCAAAAACCCCCACCAGCGGACAGTCAGTCGTGTCCCGTGCAGAACGGGCCCAACGCATCAACGGCTGAAGCATCCGTGGAAGACAGTTCCGTCCGCATTCCATTTAATCTCCCATCCAATTATGATCATTTTGTGGGTGTTAGGGGCGGCTTTTGGGGGCAGCGCTTCTTTCATGTCTCGTTACTTCCGTTCACACGCTCCTGCACCGCCAATGATTTATTGGTTGTACGTGCACATTCGCCAGCCGTTAGGTACATCATTTTGGGCGGTGGGAGGGAGCCTTCTGTTTGTTCCCTTTCTCGGCTCCTTGCTGGACTACGATCGCCACATTAAAGATTGCTCAAAGAATACTATTTTAATTGTTTTGATGTCAAATATTGTTGTGTTGCATTAACTACAACAGCATATCTAAGGAGTTTTTTGTAAAATCATTCATACGAATGTGGTTCAATGAGGAACAAGATGGTATGAAACAATGCATATAATACAACGCATAAACATATTGCTTTTGTAGTTCGATTTTTCGATTTTTCAACTAATTTTGTTTTCATAAAAAGATTTCAAATCGTGCCTCAAATCGGCTGAGTGCAAATTGCTTGAAATTATCTGCTCTGCGACAACATCTTTCAGCAACGATACGGTGCGCCCGCTCGTTATCATGTTGCTAAAAGTCCTCTCCACGCCTCTGATATCCCGAGTCCACCAAAAGATTCTCAACCAAAACATTAATTATGTTTTTTTGCATTAAATGAAAGTCAAGTTTGAACAATTGCATATCATTTCATATCATTTCATTTATTGCCGTTATCTGGCCAATCGCGGCCTTCATAACTTAAATATCTTAATCCTAACCGAACCCTATCGAACATAGAACCTGACTATTTTAATACGCACGAACAAACAACAGCTTTAACGAATAAAATAAATAACACTGAAACTTCACTAAAA
>KZ072164.1:69586-97748 GCA_002091845.1 Anopheles cracens
CTGTACTGCATGGTCAGCCATATGACTGAAATTGTTTTCCATCCTAAGGTGGAAGGATTGAGTTTTAACAAAGATTGAAAATATCTCTTGTAGTGTTCATTTTATAGCATTTTAAAAATATATATTTGGCGGACCCTGTAGTAACAAAATTGCATGCAAATATGACATACAATAATCAGCGTTCGACGGCCGGACGGTCGGAATCGTTAATGGAAGCATTCACGGTCTTCGGCGGCCGTCTTCGGCGTGGCAAGAACCTAGCGGATCAAGGGAAGCGGCAATTGCAATTGTTAGTTTACGTTTTGGCACTGGCGCACGACATCTCCGGCATATTTCGACCCCGAAGCCGGAGGTAATTTGGTATGTTTTGGTTTGGCCGGCAGAGAGATCGCCGTCGACTGATGATGCTTTTTATGAGCGACAGCGTTGATCTCGCGCAAAAGGGATAGCACATTATTTTAAATTGATTAAATTTGCTCTCGGAAGCAAACCGTAATAAACAGCATGTTATTACTTTTCACGCTATGCTTTCATGGATGCTGGATGCTGAACATACTAGAGGGAGTAAGACAGTGGAGTCTTAGTAAGAAAATCGTAAGATATGAACTTGCTCCTAACCTAACAAATGCAATAATACACTTTTTAAAGTACAGAAATACAGAAATAAGAATAAAGAAAGATAACACGAAAAACACACCTTCAAAGCCCTCACAAGCTCTCGAAGCCCTCGAAGATCCGTACGGAACAAATTGCTCGGAAGACGTTCGCACAACACCGCCCTACCCCTTCACGGAGCGAAACTCGCACGCGCAAATCCTCCCACAAGAGCTGTACTGGCGCAACGTTCGCAATGCACCTTCGACGAAGGTATCGTGTTGCTCGTCCGCCCCATACATCCGCGAACATCCGCGTGGAAACAGATCAAAAACACATCGGAACGAATCAAGAAAACTTTTACAGTAATGTGGCTCGAAGCTGCCATAAAATGCTGATTGCCGATGCGGTCGCACCGAGAGACTCTATCAAAACCGACACAACCAGCATAACGATATGGTTTGGTACGCGCGGCGTTTCACCGCGCACATCAATGCGACGCCTCCCAAGGGTAACTCCCTCCCCTAGTACACACACACACACACACACTCGCGCTCTTGTTCCGGCAGGAGTTGTGCAAGAAAGTGCGAGCTCAAAAGCTGCAGGCTCGGGCCCCGGTTCGGTGTTCGCGCGAAACGACAGGCAACATTTAAGTCGAGCACGATGACGATGTAGACAGGACGTTAATCGTTTTTACATCAACGGACGTGTGTGCAAAGTTCTCACTCCCACCCGCCGTATCGCTGTGTTCTGCCGGTGTTGTTTCATTTTGTTTTGCAGCTTCTTGCGCGGTGGGTGAGGTTGAGCGCAGAAAATTATGTTCAATGCATGTGCGCCGGAAAGTGAGCTTCTCCGGTACATCTGGTACGTCCACCGGCAACTCTTCCAACCCGTGCCGGTTCCACTGCCGGCAAAACGTAGCACAGTCGTCGGGCGAAGCATTATCGATTCTGCGTGCTCTCGTTTTCTTCACCTTCGCTTTGATCATATCAATGAGCCCCGAAAGTAATGCATCAAGGGGCGTAAAAGAGGCGTCTTCACCGTGGCGGCTTCCATAAAACCTGCCTCGAGTGACAGTTCGCACGCTTGGGCACGGTTGCCGGGGGGCACACATTATCGCGCTGTTCGTAACATCGAAACGGCGTGCCAAATGCTTCGATACATTCACTCTAAATCAAACCCACGGCACTCCTGGCCGGCGGCCCGAGTAATCTCCTTCGGTCCACTCCAAACTGTACCGTGTGCGATAAGATAAGTCGTTATTTTGGCAGTAGCTCTCGCCGGCTTTTACCCCTAAGCGGCGAGAATAACATTGCCCCTCATTTTGTCCCAAATGCATGCAAATATTTGCTCGCCTTTTTGCCATCGACACAGTTATGCTCTCATGCTGGCCCGTTGGATGTGCGTTCGTGTGGCCTCGTTAGCACGCGGGATGCTGGGGGTAAAGTGCAAGATTATTTTCGTCCCACTGCGAAAGTGAAAAGCTGGTATCGATTGGCCCTTGGCGTGGCGCTGGATAAAAGCTTATTTATGGTGATTGCAATTACCGACGTGTAATAATTTGGCATCGGAAACGTTGTTTGTGTCCCCAATTCGTTTGCCGGCGGCACTCGCTACGCACTGCACGAACCAGCCGGTCACGATTCGCAGGATCTGTGCACTGGAGCCGGAGAGAACACATTCATCATCGCATGCCACCACCCAATACAGCCGTTGTAGCAGCATCGATCTAAATGGCTGGAGTATTTCGTTGAGGATAGTTTGTAAGAACAGCAATAACGTTCATTTGTAATTACTCGATATTCCCTAAAGTGGACCCTTTTATGTCGTAACATTGCTTCCACGACCGTGTTTATTTGTCGAAATATTCTAAATATTAACACCACATAAAGATTGACCTCCAAAACGAATACCACTGCACATAATGCTTATGCAAACATGAGATGAATTAGCGACCAGCTCCCATTCCCGGTACGATCGGAATAAAATTTAATACGTAGCGACACACCAAACACACTTAGCTTATTTGCATGCATTGCCCGGTAAGCTTATTAAACCGAGTAATTTAATATTTGCATGCTTGTGTTTCGACAAACACATGAAAGCGAATCACACGGCTATCAATGTTCATTTCGTTACAGGAGACGCTACGGTTCTGATGATTTAATTGTCTACCGCTCGTCCGCTGAAACGTGAGTCGAAAATTCCCCAACCGCGAGAGTTGATGTTGCGTTCTCCCGATCCGTACATTTATTATAATTGAAGTTTTTAATCATTAATTTTCTCGATAACATTGGTCAACACATGCGACCGGTAAAAAACACCATGCGCCTCCATTTGACTAACCGGCAGAGGCCATGTTGAATCAAATGTTCGCCCGTTCGTGGAAATTTACCAGCTACATAGAATCCCTTATTTTCAACAGTTTTGCGCGTTCAGCGTTGAATGGATTGGAATGAATGATGAATGGATGGGGCATCTAATATGATTGTGAAATAATGCTTTCCAAGAATGAAGCTTGATTCCCACAGGTAATAAAAGGATTGAACAATTGTAGGTAAATCGCAGTCATTCAGAGCGCAATTTCCAATTGTACAGACTTCAAATGACAGAAAAGTTCAACACTAATTCGGAGCAAGATGTTAGGTTTTCTCTCTACTTTAGTGTTCATAATTGACTATAGTGAATGATGGTATAATTCGCATTATTAAATGTGCCATCAGAATTTGTTCTAGGAACCAGTCTAACTAGTCTAAAAGTCTAACTAGTATGAAAAATATCACCATTAAAACAAATTCAATTAGTTTGCTCCCAAATTGAATAAAATCATTTAATTTCGTTATAGAAATCCTCGTAACACGTTTAATTTCATTACTTCAATCAGTCAAAATAGTGTTGTATCTAAGCTATATAGTGATCAGAACAAATATGTCATAAATAACACACACATTCCCCTAAAACATTGTAAGGAGTATGACTCAGAGAGAATCCTTGGCATGCAGGATCGAAGATCGCACAACGTTTACTCCGAGAAGCTCGCTCTAGCCGAAGAATCCCAACAAAGCGTGAAAATATCTACTCAACTGTAACAGTTTCTGATCCATGTTCTTAATAGCCTCATTATCATCAGACTTATTACCATCCTATGTTCGAGATATCCAATCCTTGCTATGCTAGGCATTTGAATCCGCCCGTTTCAAGCAGGTGAGCTCATTATTAAATAAAGCACTTATTCACGGATCTGTAAAAGTGCTCTACTTGTGCTTATTGTGCGCCTTTCATTAAGGGGGTGTTGCTAAGGTACTACTGTATTCTTATGCGCTAGTTGATTAGAACTGATTTAAAATCCAACAACACTTCGTAATAATTTGTTTGCAACATTGTTCGAGAAGATTATTGCCATACAATTTCCAAAAGCTAATCTCAATTCAGTAATGGTAAAACATAAAATAAAACACAATATAAATTTTAAATAAGCTAAAACATTTTAAGTTGGCGCATTATCCCCGCATAAGCTTAAACATAAACATGAACGATAAGATTTTATACTTATTTAAGCACTGTTCTCAAATTAAAAAGACTTTTTTTACCTACATCGGCAATGGTAATCGTGAGCAAACAGCATATATAGTAAACTAACTCTGCATTAATCTTTTCACCCTTTCCTTGCCTCGTCCTTTTCACATTTTCAAGTTTGCTAGACGTTACACAGATGTTTAGCGTTCATTTAAGCAAGAAAAAAAAGTGTTGTGAGCGTTCTTCTTCTGTAGATGCGCAGAGAACACATCCAGAATTAATTAGGGCGGTTTTCATACCGCCGATAATTTATATTTAATTAAACAATGTTGCAAAAGTATCGGAAGCAGGTCTATATATTTTGTGCGTGTTTTTGTAACATCACTCCCCTAAATTACACTTCTAAACAACGAAAATGCAGCAAAATTTCATTATTAAAAATATTCTGCAAAAAGGTTTTTACCATATTGATAAACAAGAAAAAAGGCTGGTTTTACCATATTGATAAACAAGAGCCTAGTGTTTAAGATCGATGTACAAGTAAAACCCGCTCTGGATTCCTGCGGAATGAACCACTCGCCACAACTAAAGATTAAGACAGGATGCAACTCCACAGCTGTTGCGCGAATGTGTCACGAAAAACGAGCAGCCTCGAAGCAAATCATAATAGTGTCAAATTGAAGCTTGAGCCGTTCGGCACGTCACAGTGAGGAAGGTCACAATCGCACAACCCAGTTCATCCCCCAACAGCACCGTTAACGGATGTGGCAAGGATAGCTGGAACCCAGTGCACTGAATTTGAGTTCTCTTCCCACACGAACACAGCCCAAGCCGCCCGACAACAACAACAACGAAAAAGCACGCTCCAGTACCTGGAAAATGTAGAAATGTTGCGTTTCTTTTATCTAAAATTAAATCTTTTTGCAATGATGGCTTTCCGCGGACGCGCGGCATATTAAGCGCGACGTAGCATGGCGGAATGTAAAGCGAAGGGAGGGCGCAACGGGAGGGGGTTCGGGGAAACGGAAAAATGATGGAAAAATGGGATTCGGTTGGAATCGCATAAAACAGGAATGTACGACCTTACCGACTGCGGAGAGGCTGTGAGCGCCAGCAGTTCTGGGTTACGCGCGACCACAGAAAAAGTGTATTCTTTGAGCCCGAGGCTATGAACCTTTTTCGTCAATGCCATAGGTACGGCCGGAATCTAAAAACAAACCAGTGGAAGCCTAGAGCGGAGTGCATCGTCGTATTGATCAACTAATGGATTACGGTGGAAGTGATTGCATTATGTGTGGCAAATTTATGTGATGCTGGTGAAGCAGCTGCCAACCGTCTACTACGCACGTATTCGCACAGGAAATGCCCATCACATGTGTTCACACCGTAGCGATAATAGTGGCCGTGAATAAAGGATATCGATCGAGTCATACCGACATGGAAATAAAAGTGAATAAGTGTTAAAAGTTAGTGATGACGCTGTCTTAATTTACCTATGAAAGTTATAACATTTGCGTCAACAGAATTGTACTGGAATAATATCTACTATTCTGAAAAAAGAAATATATAGGAAATACGAATTTCACATTTTACCAATCCTGCATGGTGAGTACCAATTACTGTTATATATTTTACAGTTTGAAATTTCAAGCTATTGCAATTTAAATTACTATCTTGTTTATAGTAAAGAGAAAACCAAACCCATACATTCATTGTTTTTGTTTGTAGGAATATTAAACAAATTTAAATACACATCAGTTAAGATCAGCATTAAAGAGACACGCATTACTAGCAACCAGAACCTTCCATAAATGTCTCCTTAATGAAACTCACTAAAATCCATCAAATTTAATGGCATATGATCCAATTACATGCAGGCACTTTATTGCACACATCAACCGTCTTACGGTACCGAAAACACCCTTCAGCGGAAGACGGTTCCGGGAAGAGCGCTAGAAATCTCTTCTGTTTTAGGTACACTTAATTCGCCCACTAATGGAGTATGCGATGTTTCCTGCCAGCTGTGCATGCAAATGAGCCCATTACCGTCCGTCTGAGTATGAGAAAACCGCGTCACACCACGCTTGACCCGACGGACATCACATTAGCGTGATTTTCAATGCCCCGCCATGGCGCGCCGTTCCATTTGCACAAACTCCCGCTAATAGCCAGACCGTGTGGGAGACGACTTATTTTCAAGCAAATGACGAATGGCCGCGAGAACGACACGCCACACGAACACAGCCCAAGCCGCCCGACAACAACAACAACGAAAAAGCACGCTCCAGTACCTGGAAAATGTAGAAATGTTGCGTTTCTTTTATCTAAAATTAAATCTTTTTGCAATGATGGCTTTCCGCGGACGCGCGGCATATTAAGCGCGACGTAGCATGGCGGAATGTAAAGCGAAGGGAGGGCGCAACGGGAGGGGGTTCGGGGAAACGGAAAAATGATGGAAAAATGGGATTCGGTTGGAATCGCATAAAACAGGAATGTACGACCTTACCGACTGCGGAGAGGCTGTGAGCGCCAGCAGTTCTGGGTTACGCGCGACCACAGAAAAAGTGTATTCTTTGAGCCCGAGGCTATGAACCTTTTTCGTCAATGCCATAGGTACGGCCGGAATCTAAAAACAAACCAGTGGAAGCCAATTATGTGACCGTTGGAGAGTGTGTACGTCATGTCGCATTGCTTTTTTCGAATGAAACGCATACTTTTACTACATGTCGGTATGACATGCCCGTTTCCATTTAGAATTCATTGAAACGTTGTTACTATTTCGTTTTTCGATGGAAATATCATCTTTTACAGGTTATTGTTTTTTAAATTATTTTAACGGTGCAATATTCTGAAATTATTGAAACTCTATCATTTACTGTTAGAGCAGGATTTTAGTTTCGTACATTCTAATAATAATCTTGACTATAGTGTACAACTATTTATTAATAAGGTTACCTCTCTGTTCCCTTTGTGTTGTCCTTTTCTTCCACTTTCCTTTTTTCCCTTACAATCAAGTTCCCTTAGAATCAAAAATAATATTAAAGTGTCGCGATATTTTAGTGTTACGGTTCATTTACCCACCTACGGAGATAATCTATGGCAAAACCAGAAGTTGCCACAATAATTACTTGTGTTTATTTTAATTCCAAAGACATTCAAAGGAAATAACGAATGAGTAAATATTTAAATAAATACTAAGAATAAATAGCATTCACGATAAAAGTATTTGCAGCCGTTGTAATTCGAAGGAAATGTTCGTTCCCAAAACGTTTTGTCAGTTAAACGTCAAAAACGACATGGCACAATCATAAGCAGCTTCCCGCAAGCATCCGTCTGCTATGCCGCACGCATATCGCATTTCCGTGTATCGTCTAATTATTCATCCCTCACTTGATCACTTGACATGTCAGCGATCGTCAAGCTCACCGGCCCGGGCTGATACAATTCAATTCCGATGCAAAACACTAAATCTTTGATAGTGTCGTTACAATCATCTTCCACCCTGTTGATCACATTCACGGCGCGCATCGGAAGACGCGCGCGGTATTCCGGTGACAGCCTTGTTGTTTGACATTGTGCCCAAACCCGGGCGACGACACGCTGAGCTCCGGGGGGGGTTACGATCGGCTCACAAATCATAAAAATCGTTCCGGTGGTGCTTTCTGCTGGCCTTCTGGAACCTTCCGCGCTCCGACACGAACAAGGTTGAGTACACCCGACCTTCCCACCCCGTCAAACACTCAACACACGTCTCCCATTTATCGCCATCGCGGGGTTTCGATGAATTTTATAGACCTATCTTATTGCCGCACTAGGCGGCAGACAAACACGTGGTACGTGGAGCCCAGCAGCTCGGCTCGTTCCGTGGCGGGAGAATACAAAACACAAAAAATCACACACACACACACACCCCTCTCAGTCTTCCGCAAACTGATAAACGCATTAAGATATAAAGGAGTGATAAAATCTTAAAGTTTTTAAGGTTTTTTTGAAACAATATTTCGCACTTCATCTTGATTTCACAAACTTTGCCGATTGAACTCTTGTTTTATTTACTACACTTTACTTCACGTTATTCAACGACACGAATATACATTGATTACATTGCAAGGCAAACTAGAGAGTGGGAACTGTAAGATAATTGAATATAAATAAGGACGACATATTCTGAAATTCAAAGGAATGGACTAGAGTCGACACAAAGCTGCTTCAGAAGATTTTTTATCGTAGCTTACCTATCCAGATAGTGAATAAATGGTGACCGCTGCTCATTATTAGACCAAGCTCAACAACACAATCACGAATGCAATGTTTCAAAGTCAATATTTGAAACACTTTATTTATTCCAAAACCTTATCGAATGAAAATCAGACCGAGGATTTAGATTTCGATAATTTTTAGAAAACAATCACTCTATTCGCAAGTAACACCCTCGTCGCGCTTTCCAAATCAACCCAGTAACATTTCAAAACATTGTCATCTTATGTTGGTTAAGGCTGTAATAGCTAGGGTTGTCGTTCGATCAAGGGTTTCACTCTAACCAAACATGATGATGTTTAATTCTTTTGCCATGTTTGATCTTCCATTGCTCGAAAACAGTTGGATTTATGGTTTTTTTTTCCTGATGTTTTATATTTTTTTCAACGGGCATAGTTGGAAATAGACAATTCTCCTTCGGCACAACAACCTCAATTAGGTCAGACTTTCATTTACTTTATTATACACCCGTAGCCTAGATAGTCAGTCCTGCTCACGAACGGTTCTGTTGAGCTTCGAACCCACAACCTATGGTATGTAAGACTCTGTGCTTGCGCACAGGACCATACAACCGCTTGTTTGACACTTAGAAGCGCTTTTTGTACGTTTTTGACTGATTGGGCTGACATTATAAAAATTGTGCACTGTTTTTTTATAATCCGTTTAGTTTGTAGCCTTAGCTGTCCTCGATTGCTCTTAGCGCGCGGTATTCCGGTGACAGCCTTGTTGTTTGACATTGTGCCCAAACCCGGGCGACGACACGCTGAGCTCCGGGGGGGGGTTACGATCGGCTCACAAATCATAAAAATCGTTCCGGTGATGCTTTCTGCTGGCCTTCTGGAACCTTCCGCGCTCCGACACGAACAAGGTTGAGTACACCCGACCTCCCCACCCCGTCAAACACTCAACACACGTCTCCCATTTATCGCCATCGCGGGGTTTCGATGAATTTTATAGACCTATCTTATTGCCGCACTAGGCGGCAGACAAACACGTGGCACGTGGAGCGCAGCAGCTCGGCTCGCTCCGTGGCGGGAGAATACAAAACACAAAAAATCACACACACACACACACCCCTCTCAGTCTTCCGCAAACTGATAAACGCATTAAGATATAAAGGATCGGCCAAGCGTACGAAAACAACTGTGTTGAAAATAAAATAAAACAACAAATGTAACGTATCGATTTCCGTGCGCCAATAAATTTCCTGACGGAGCCCGCCACCACGGCAGATAATAGCGCGAAGGCATCCGTCCGGTTTTCGGCGCAATTGAAGGCACGGGGCCACTCGTGTCTCGCCCGGCAAAACGCCCCGCTTATTTATCGAGCTGTTGCGATCGAGAGCACATTGCTATTTATTGGGAAACGTCGGTAGCGAGCGAAACTGGCGCAATACAATGTCGGGAACAAGTCGCACGAGCGTTCGAGTGCCTCTCGCGACTGTTTTCGGCACAATCGAAGCGACGCTACGTGCCATGTGTGTGTGTGTGGTGTGTAGGTGTGGGTAGTGTGATGCAATGGAAGCACGGCAGCCATTGTGCCGGGGCGGTGCCGATACCGCTGTTCCAGCATATCCTTCACCCACCTCACCAACTTCCCCTTCGACACGTAACGCAACGCTCTCAAATGGTCCGGAAGGCGACAAAGTGGCGACCAACTCAATTACTCGATGTACATCAATGAGATATCCGGCTTTGATAGGCAAAACGTGGTATGGCGAGTGTGCATTGTGTCTCTATTCTCGTTCCAGCTCCACGCGAAACGCCTCACACACTTGTTACAAGCGCCAGCCGCCTGACAAGCACCGAGGTTTTCATTGAAGTTGTATTCAGGAAGTTTTTTTTCTGCTCTGTCGTCAAAATTGTTTGCTCGCTGGAATTCGATTCTCTAGCTGCTCTCTGCGCCGTGAATCGTTCTTATGTAAACATGTTTGCCACGAAATCACATCCTCCACCCGATTCGGACCGATAAAAAGGAAACCTATTCGATGTGCATCGTACTCGTCGGTGATTTGAGCGCGTTCGTCCAAAATACGCTTGATTGATTTTTGGAGCGAGATGCAGACTTCTTCTACATTTTTCTCCAACCAACCTGCCACTGAATGGGCCCACTCATTTTCGCTAAAAGCACCCAAATTTTAACCAATCAAAAATTAATTTGAAACACAAAAAAACTTAAACACCAATGGCTGAATAAACAAAAATGGGGTTTTCTTTTGCGGAAACCAGTCGGTCTTGGACACGTTTAAAAAGGAGCACGGATGTTCTTTCTTCGAATGGCCGTCCGAAAGACCGGTTCACGCCTTTGTGCTGGAGCCACACTTTTCACACGACCGCATTTGAGAAAAAAGGCACAATCATGCCTGAAGAATCTCCAATTCCCCATTTTCACACGATAGGTGCTAAAATAGGTGCCCCGAGCATTGCACCGTTCGGCAAGCACAATAATTTGATCACTATCTGACCGAGTGGCCGAACGCCGGCCCAAACGGTCGCCTAGTAAGGGTCAGAAGCTGGTTTGCCAAAGTGTTCCGGGTGCCAAATAGGCAGCGGGCTCCGGTGGGATAGAAATTGCTTCGGCTCGCTGCTAAAAATAGCAGATTGAAACGTCTCCGCTGCCGTTCGACCGAGTAGGCACCGGTAATGCGTCGCATCGTTTACGTCCACGTGTCCTAATTGTTTCTGTAACCCGACTCTGGAGCACATCTAAGGGCAGTGCTTGAAAAGTTCGTTTACTTCACGTTTACTTCAAGGCTCTCGGCACCTTTTCGTGCGTGTTTAATGCCTTCGTACTTCACTTTGCTGAGTGCACTGTGAGTATTTGGTGAAACTTTCGAGAAGTTGTATTTTCATTCGGAACAGGCATGATTATTCGAGATGACATGAACATTACATAAAAAAACACCATTTGTTCCAATTATTATCGTAGCGTATTTTGACTGATTATCATATAAAAAACAATTATTTTATTTCCCTTCATCTTTGAGAACATCGCATTAATTAATGTCATGATGTATTTCCGTTGTCCCTGTTTTTCAGATGTACAACACCATCGTACTCTGAACTGATAGTTACAAATTAGAAGTTAGAAACATGTTTTAAAGTGAAAGAAAATTGTAAAAAAATAGTGTGATGTTCAAAATAGACACATCTTCTTTTAATTACATAGAATATGTAGTTTAATACTTACACTTGCATATATGCAATCAATATTAATATTAAAAAAGTCATTGAAAAATCGAAAGCTTCTGGAAATAAATAACATCGAAAATAAAATTGTTTGAATTGTTTGATAACAAAAGAATTACTCAGGCAAACCAACGGAAAATATCTATATTTCCATTTGTAAAAATGTAGCATTTCTTATCGTTATTTCCAAAGAAAAATTATATCTAAATGTAGGTTTAATACAAAGTCATATGATTTTGAGTAGTTCGTTTTTTTTGTTTCCATCATTTCAAAGTTATTATTAAAAAAAATATTAGATCCTTTCGAAATCTAAAATAATGAAAAAAAAACATTAATTTACCTCTATTGAGAAGTAAACACTATTCCTCTAGACTATTTCTATGGATATTTAATATCAACTCAACTCAACTCACTTATTGACTCAACTTCTTGTCAACTTATAGTCGTTTTTGGGCAAAACTTGTATTATCATCTTAGCTTCGCACATCCCAAAGTCGACATATTTTGAACACATGCCTTTCTCCGATTTCTCGTTGCAGACAGAGAGACACAGCACCGGTTTAGCATTCACTCAATGGCAACGAGAAATGCCGAAATCTAATCAGCGTCGACGATTGGCCCTCAGTCAGCATGGCAGTAGCAACCCGAAGTAACCCCCATGCCATAACAACTGAGTGCAAAGGAACCGTACTAGCAAGTCGTGCACACCGAAAATGCACATAGAAAATGTTCTGCGAGCGTCATGTATCATTTGGGGTATGTATTGCGAGCCTCTCGGTGCGACAAAAATTGTTTCGTTCCGTTTTGCAGAGCGTGCCGTCAAGAGTTGTACTTGTTTTCTACAATATAGATTTCATCGAAAATACAACTGAACTCGAACTATCATCGAACGGACAGCGAATTAGTTTCGATAATTTTCATATAGTCAACCTAACCCAATGGAAAACAAAAAGTTGCTTGCGAGCTGTATGTGGTGTTCGGGCACTCTGGCATGGATTTTCCACTCGAAAAAGAGCTACGTACCTCTTCGTCTAAAGTAATTCGTTCAATATTAACCTTATGGTATTTATTGGAAAATGTTTTTCATAAATTGAAGGTTTGGAATTATGGTTTCGAAAGTTTGGATTCAAAGTTAATACTTGGATGGATGGTTTTTATTGTTGATCGAGGAAAGTTGTTGATCGATCAATTGTTTATACGCAAATGCCTATTAATGCTTCAGTAAAGACTCCTTGATTCGAAAAACGCGTTGCTCATGTTACAATTTAAAATGGCCTTTTTCATGGTTTAGTAACAGGTTTGAGTATTGGACATGGTTTCGGTGTTGCTTGGTCCTACGTTTACATTAAATGTGTGTATGCATTATCAATAAATTTCAATAAAATTATATATTTTTCGAAGATTTTACAAGATTCTTTTAATCAGTACGATAGTTCTTGCTAAAGTTGTGAGAAACACGCTAACAGCATTTTCACCAGAGAAATTTGCTACCAATAAATGATTCAATCATTGTATGTTTAAATCAAACTCATTACCAAAATGCAACACATGACATTTGATAACTCATATTGGTCTAAAAGCTTAAAACAATTGTTGATTAGCTAAATTTCGCAAAAAGAGGAAAGCCCATCTGTGATCTTCTTCATGAAAACTTCAAAATTCAGGAATAATATGAAATTTTTAGAATAATTTTAAAACAAAAAGTAAACAAGTAAAAAGCGAAGTTTGCCTTCTCTTTAATGCAGTTTGAACCATTTGAGATTTGAGATCTTTCGATTATTAATAGTGCATATTCACACACTAGGTGCAGATATTGCAAAAGTTTGGATTTAATGTGTCAAAACATTTTACCTGCTTGCTTGCGCACTGAATCATATATTCGTCCGTTTTTAATGTATTCTTCTACCATGTGAAATTTTAATTCGGTTTAGAAAAAAAAAACTCAAAACCTCCACGTGATCTTTTTGACAAATGAATTGACGATGACAGTCGAATTTTGACTGAGCGGTAAATTTGCCAATCCAGCCTACCTCCAATTCCACGGAGCTCGCATACTCGCATATACGTAAATGTTTCTGAGTTTTAATATAGAACCCATTAAGTAATGTTAAATGTGGTTATGCATTCCTACGCATTTCCTTGTCTAACCCACTTGTACACATTTATGCAATTCAGGCAATAGCGATAGAATAGCGTTAAAAAAACACCCAACCCAAACCCGCCGCACCCCACAAAGCTCCGCATAACAAACAGTTCAGACAGTAAATGAAAAACATATCAAGTTGTTCACATCACATGACATTATTCGTCCCTTTTGAAGTGTCGCTCCGTAGCACAAAACATGTTTTCGGCCCGCAACGGGCCCATCACTCTCAAAATACGGTACTGAATTTTCATAAGATCCCACAGAAAATATTTGTTTATGCCAATTTGCCCCTTGCAACAACGAACATAAAAAAAACCCAACGAAACGATACGTTTTCAACCTCTTCGCTCTCGACCCACAACACCACGGCGGCGATGACGACGACAGCTTTCCCTCCCCAAGCCCGGGTGCGGTGCGAGGTGACCACCGCCTACGGGACGCACTCCGCACCGATGCTCCCGCCCAACGTGCCGCTTATTCGATATTGTTCTTTTCCACGTCCGTATCATGTTGCGAGCCACGCAGCGCCTCGCTGATGGATGCTGTCGCTTATGCAATATTCATATACTTTCTTTGTTTCACCGTGCGCCCGTCCTTTCGCAGTTTCCGTCAGCTCGAACATTATAATGACCGCCACGACCGAGGAGTCGGATGCCGCTCAGCCGTACTTTGACTTTGACGTGCCGCGCAATCTCACCGTCACCGTCGGCCAGACCGGCTTCCTGCACTGTCGGGTGGAGCGTCTAGGTGATCAGGATGTGAGTATGCAACGGGCGAGGTTGTGCCTCGCCGTGGGTTTTATTTTCTTTCCTTCACGAGCGCCGCTGCGTGCGTTGCTTGCCGGTAGCTTGAAAATCGATTCTCACTCCATAGCCTCAATCGATAAGCGAGATTAAATTAATTTTGGAAGTTACTACCTGTACGTGTTACTATCGAATGTGAGAGGAGATACGATTTTTGCTAGCAAGTAACATGCAGTCACCGTTTAATTGATTGTGCTGCTGTTCGTGTTCTACCGACACGATATTATGAGCGTTACACTAACGGTCTATTGTGGTGTCAATTGACACTTCTGAAACTTTGAGCATCGATTGTTCTAAAACGATTAAAACTATCAACAAGCGGTTTTATCGAAAATCTTATATATTTGCCAAGTTTAAGTAACTCTTAAAATAACCTAAACTCAGTAAAGTTAGAAATACAACTCTTAACGTGCAAATTTTATGTCAATTGATAACTAGAAGGTTATTTATTGAATTCGTTAGGGTTTATTGAGTCGATAATTGTCACCATTTATCTACTAAGCCATAAATTTCCCCTTGCAATTGTTGCAAACATGAAAAACTCAAGTTGTTATTTTAAGATTTCAAGTACTAATTTCAAGTACTGACATATTTACAGGGATTCTTGTGCAGAGCACATAAGCAATAGAATTTTCCGATCAAAATTGTAGAAAGTGAATTACTCGGAACTTAAAAAATCACACGAAGAAAGCAAAAAATATTTTGAAAATCATATTTTGTAGTACACAGACTGTGATTAGGTGGGTTCACACGAGTCGAATTCTGCTCGAATTTGTACGATCTGCGAACCTTTTTTGTCAATGTATTAGTGAGTCGTGCAAAGTTCGGCTAGTCTGTTTCAAGCAAAAAAATGTATCCAGTAATAGTGTGCGTGATCCAGGTTCGTCATCAAAAGTTCGACTCGTGTGAACCCACCTATTAAGTTATAGTATACAACTTATTCCGGCATGAAAGAATTTCTATATTAAACTGCTTGCTAACTAGATTAAACTTGCTTTCTCCGGGTATGCACTGCATTAATTTCTAAAACTTTGATCGAAAAATTCTGAAATTTTATTAGTACTAGTAGTTAGTATTAGTATTAGTAGTTATTAGAAATGTTATTTTATTGCTGTACTAGTTTATTATGATTACATTTTTTAAATTAAATTTTACTTGCGAGCCTAAACGAATTCGCCTAACTAATGAATGGTAACCTAGAGAGACAAGAGGGAAGGTTAAGGGAGAGAAATAAAGGGATGAAGTAGGGTTACAAACTAAGCGGATTATATAACTAAAATAGTTAGCACTCAACTGGTGAAATTTGTACAGCATCAACAAATGACAGAAAATCCATCAAAGGTGTCATTTGACACCAAATTTGCACGTTCAGAGTATTCGATCCATTTGACCGTTAGTGTTAAACATTTTCTCGAGGATAATAGTCTTTAGGTGTATGAAATTAAAGCTTTACAGAGACAATCAATCTTCATGGGAAAAGCTATTGTTGTTCGAAGAATTAAAATTTCCTGAAAATGTATATTCCTGTTCGACGAAAATTTAAGGCAAATTTCGACGAGTGTAATTCAATTCAATACTATGAATTTTCCCTTCAGACCACCGTTAATTGAAAACACTGACTTAATTGGTGGAACTTAATGGTTTTTCAGGTCGCATGGATACGACAGCGTGATCTGCATATACTTACGATGGGAGCATCGACTTACACTTCGGACCAACGGTTCCAGGTACGGCCATTGCACGTAACGATCGAGCGTAAAGCGAAAGAGCGAACCAAAACACCCATCCCATCCCACTGCTTGAGAGCTTTTCCTGGCAGGACGGGGCGACGCCTCAAAGCCGCTGGAAGAAGTTTCGCGGAGGGACGAGTTTGACCTATTTCCCTGTGTTTTTTCGTTCCCACCCCGCGCTGTAGGTGATACGACCGGAGGGTTCCGTCAACTGGACACTGCAGATAAAATATCCCCAGACGCGAGACTCGGGCGTGTACGAGTGCCAAATCAACACCGAACCGAAAATGTCCCTGTCGTACGTGTTGAATGTAATTGGTGAGTTTACAAGGGCCACGGCCATCGCGCTGTTGTTGCTGCGGGAAGCTTTCCAACTCCGTAATTGGTCCACGTAAGACTTTCACGAAAAGCGCAAGTAACACTACCGCCAGGCACGTTTCACCTCATCTGCCGTGAAATTTATCCCCAACCGTGCCCGGAACGACGAGAAAGGAAACTTTTTCTTTGGTGATGCATTTCATGCTAAAAGTGGTGCAGAAGTTTGCAGAATAAATCACCTAATTTAATTTAAAAACTCACCCAGGCCTGAAATAAAAACACACACACACACATACAAAAAATCTTCATTTTGCTGTGTGCCCACACAAACACTCGTAGCAGCGCTGGAAAACAGCATCTCCTGCTGCCCGGCATGCCCCGGGTGGATGGAGTTTTATGTTGCAGACTGTGTGCGACAGAGAGAGAACCAGGTCCTGTCCTGTGAGTGTGTGTGAAAGAAAAGGAGTGAATCTGGGCTGGTGTTGGTGTGTGGCGGTTTAACTCGAAGCCACAAGGCGTAATTGGCCTTGTCGTGTTTGGCTTCTCTCCTTGGCGTTCGCTGCTCAGACGTAAATTTAATAACTTTGTCCTTCAGCCACCCACTGGCCTGGGGTCCCGTACAGCGAACAGTCAAATGGAATCAGGCGCTCATGCGAGCTTGCGTGCGTGCGTGCGTGCGTCCCTGCTTGCGTGTGCTTGTGTGTCGATGGGGGGTATACAGAGTTCACCGTGGTACCCGAAGCGCCATACATACCAAAAAGGTTAGCGAAACCTTTTCCGGCGTACGTATGCTATCGCATCCTGTCTCCTGTCATCCGAATTAGATTAACATACTTCCAAAATTTCACAGCGCACCGCATTCTTCTACATACTTTGGTTTCGCTTTGGATGATGAATATAATGCTTCGTAAATCAAATCTTAAAATACACATACTCTATGATAATTTGATACGTAAAATGTGATGATTTTTATGTGAACATGGGCGAGTTTTTTCATAAAACTTTATCAACAATCCTGTAATGGATATTAATACTTTTTAAACAGTTCAAGGTATTCGATTATTTAAAGCTTTGGCTCTCGGCTCTCTATATCTCTCTCTCTTTGCTCAGATATCGCGAATTATGTTTTAATGCTATACGTTTTGGTCCACACTTGTCATTTGTAAAATTCAACTTAATAGCATATAAATAATATTGTGTATTGCTTGCATTGCAACACATACCAGATTAAAAGTTTTGTAATGATTTATTATTAGGTGAACTAATTTGCTTATTGCAATTACTCATGGAACTTGTTCAGTTGGTTGATTTGACTGGCTAAAAAAGTATAACGTACGTTAGTATTTCACTTGTACGCCTATGAAAATTTTAGATTAAAATGGATAACTACGTAGAGGGTTTCAATGTCAACGCTATCTGCAAATTTATCTCATCTTTATTCTCTTTATGCTTTATTGCTCTTTGGTCGATGTCTCTCTCTATCTAAATATTTGTCGATTTGGTAGATGGCTTTGCAACTTAATAGTAAGGGTTGGTCGGCCTGGGAATGTTGCAATAAGTGGAAGAGATGGAGGATGGAGGAATCCATTAGAGAGTAGGACGTTCCTACATATGAGAATTAGGCATATGCTCCCCCGTAATTTTGTATATTACCTTATGATCTTTCATCCATACACCTATTCTCGTATAGTACGAAAATTCCACACCTTTTTAAAAATTTCAATATCTTCAAAATATTAGAAAATTACTAGTTCTATAACGTTTTCATTAATTACACCAAAGCATGAGTACAATACGTTAATTATAGCCATCCTTTTCTCATTTTTTAAAGAATTTAAACAGAACTTCTTGAACAAAGTTAAAACAGATAGTTGTATTTTACAAGTGAAGAAAAGGGAATAGGTGTATGGATGAAAGATCATAAGGTAATATACAAAATTACGGGGGAACATATGCCTAATTCACATATGTAGGAACGTCCTACTCTCTAATGGATTCCTCCATCCTCCATCTCTTCCACTTATTGCAACATTCCCAGGCCGACCAACCCTTACTATTAAGTTGCAAAGCCATCTACCAAATCGACAAATATTTAGATAGAGAGAGACATCGACCAAAGAGCAATAAAGCATAAAGAGAATAAAGATGAGATAAATTTGCAGATAGCGTTGACATTGAAACCCTCTACGAAGTTATCCATTTTAATCTAAAATTTTCATAGGCGTACAAGTGAAATACTAACGTACGTTATACTTTTTTAGCCAGTCAAATCAACCAACTGAACAAGTTCCATGAGTAATTGCAATAAGCAAATTAGTTCACCTAATAATAAATCATTACAAAACTTTTAATCTGGTGTGTGTTGTAATGCAAACAATATACAATATTATTTATATGCTATTAAGTTGAATTTTACAAATGACAAGTGTGGACCAAATCGTATGGCATTAAAACATAATTCGCGATATTGCACATCTGAGCAAAGAGAGAGAGAGAGCTGAGTGCCAAAACTTTAAATAATCGAATTCCTTGAACTGTTTAAAAATTATTAATATCCATTACAGGATTGTTGATAAAGTTTTATTTAAAAAACACGCCCATTTTCACATAAAACTCATCTCATTTTACGCATCAAATTATTACAGAGTGTATTTTAAGATTTGATTTACGAAGCATTATATTCATCATCCAAAGCGAAACCAAAGTATGTACAAGAATGTGGTGCGCAGTGAAATTTTGGAAGTATGTTAATCTAATTCGGATGACAGGAGACAGGATGCGATAGCATACGTACGCCGGAAAAGGTTTCGCTAACCTTTTTGGTATGTATGGCGCTTCGGGTACCACGGTGAACTCTGAAAACCCCCATCGACACACAAGCACACGCAAGCAGGGACGCACGCACGCACGCACGCAAGCTCGCATGAGCGCCTGATTCCATTTGACTGTTCGCTGTACGGGACCCCAGGCCAGTGGGTGGCTGAAGGACAAAGTTATTAAATTTACGTCTGAGCAGCGAACGCCAAGGAGAGAAGCCAAACACGACAAGGCCAATTACGCCTTGTGGCTTCGAGTTAAACCGCCACACACCAACACCAGCCCAGATTCACTCCTTTTCTTCCACACACACTCACGGGACAGGACCTGGTTCTCTCTCTCTGTCGCACACAGTCTGCAACATAAAACTCCATCCACCCGGGGCATGCCGGGCAGCAGGAGATGCTGTTTTCCAGCGCTGCTACGAGTGTTTGTGTGGGCACACAGCAAAATGAAGATTTTTTGTATGTGTGTGTGTGTGTGTGTGTGTTTATTTCAGGCCTGGGTGAGTTTTTAAATTAAATTAGGTGATTTATTCTGCAAACTTCTGCACCACTTTTAGCATGAAATGCATCACCAAAGAAAAAGTTTCCTTTCTCGTCGTTCCGGGCACGGTTGGGGATACATTTCACGGCAGATGAGGTGAAACGTGCCTGGCGGTAGTGTTACTTGCGCTTTTCGTGAAAGTCTTACGTGGACCAATTACGGAGTTAGAAAGCTTCCCGCAGCAACAACAGCGCGATGGCCGTGGCCCTTGTAAACTCACCAATTACATTCAACACGTACGACAGGGACATTTTCGGTTCGGTGTTGATTTGGCACTCGTACACGCCCGAGTCTCGCGTCTGGGGATATTTTATCTGCAGTGTCCAGTTGACGGAACCCTCCGGTCGTATCACCTACAGCGCGGGGTGGGAACGAAAAAACACAGGGAAATAGGTCAAACTCGTCCCACCGCGAAAGTTCTTCCAGCGGCTTTGAGGCGTCGCCCCGCCCTGCCAGGAAAAGCTCTCAAGCAGTGGGATGGGATGGGTGTTTTGGTTCGCTCTTTCGCTTTACGCTCGATCGTTACGTGCAATGGCCGTACCTGGAACCGTTGGTCCGAAGTGTAAGTCGATGCTCCCATCGTAAGTATATGCAGATCACGCTGTCGTATCCATGCGACCTGAAAAACCATTAAGTTCCACCAATTAAGTCAGTGTTTTCAATTAACGGTGGTCTGAAGGGAAAATTCATAGTATTGAATTGAATTACACTCGTCGAAATTTGCCTTAAATTTTCGTCGAACAGGAATATACATTTTCAGGAAATTTTAATTCTTCGAACAACAATAGCTTTTCCCATGAAGATTGATTGTCTCTGTAAAGCTTTAATTTCATACACCTTTAGACTATTATCCTCGAGAAAATGTTTAACACTAACGGTCAAATGGATCGAATACTCTAAACGAGCAAATTTGGTGTCAAATGACACCTTGATGAATTTTCTGTCATTTGTTGATGCTGTACAAATTTCACCAGTTGAGTGCTAACTATTTTAGTTTTATAATCCGCTTAGTTTGTAACCCTACTTCATCCCTTTATTTCTCGCCCTTAACCTTCCCTCTTGTCGCTCTAGGTTACCATTCATTAGTTAGGCGAATTCGTTTAGGCTCGCAAGTAAAATTCAATTGAAAAAATGTAATCATAATAAACTTGTACGGCAACAAAATAACATTTCTAATAACTTCTAATACTAATACTAACTACTCGTATTAATAAATTTTCAGAATTTTTCGATCAAAGTTTTTGAAATTAATGCAGTGCATACCCGGAGAAAGCAAGTTTAATCTAGTTAGCAAGCAGTTTAATATAGAAATTCTTTCATGCCGGAAAAAGTTGTATACTGTAACTTAATAGGTTGGTTCACACGAGTCGAACTTTTGATGACGAACCTGGATCACGCACACTATTACTGGATACATTTTTTTGCTTGAAACAGACTAGCCGAACTTTGCACGACTCACTAATACATTGACAAAAAAGGTTCGCAGATCGTACAAATTCGAGCAGAATTCGACTCGTGTGAACCCACCTAATCACAGTCTGTGTACTACAAAATATGATTTTCAAAATATTTTTTGCTTTCTTCGTGTGATTTTTTAAGTTCCGAGTAATTCACTTTCTACAATTTTGATCGGAAAATTCTATTGCTTATGTGCTCTGCACAAGAATCCCTGTAAATATGTCAGTACTTGAAATTAGTACTTGAAATCTTAAAATAACAACTTGAGTTTTTCATGTTTGCAACAATTGCAAGGGGAAATTTATAGCTTGGTACATAATTGGTGACAGTTATCGACTCAACAAACTCTAACGAATTCAATAAATAACCTTCTAGTTATCAATTGACATAAAATTTGCACGTTAAGAGTTGTATTTCTAACTTTACTGAGTTTAGGTTATTTTAAGAGTTACTTAAACTTGGCAAATATATAAGATTTTCGATAAAACCGCTTGTTGATAGTTTTAATCGTTTTAGAATAATCGATGCTCAACGTTTCAGAAGTGTCAATTGACACCACAATAGACCGTTAGTGTAAAGCACATAATATCGTGTCGGTAGAACACGAACAGCAGCACAATCAATTAAACGGTGACTGCATGTTACTTGCTAGCAAAAATCGTATCTCCTCTCACATTCGATAGTAACACGTACAGGTAGTAACTTCCAAAATTAATTTAATCTCGCTTATCGATTGAGGCTATGGAGTGAGAATCGATTTTCAAGCTACCGGCAAGCAACGCACGCAGCGGCGCTCGTGGAGGAAAGAAAATAAAACCCACGGCGAGGCACACCTCGCCCGTTGCATACTCACATCCTGATCACCTAGACGCTCCACCCGACAGTGCAGGAAGCCGGTCTGGCCGACGGTGACGGTGAGATTGCGCGGCACGTCAAAGTCAAAGTACGGCTGAGCGGCATCCGACTCCTCGGTCGTGGCGGTCATTATAATGTTCGAGCTGACGGAAACTGCGAAAGGACGGGCGCACGGTGAAACAAAGAAAGTATATGAATATTGCATAAGCGACAGCATCCATCAGCGAGGCGCTGCGTGGCTCGCAACATGATACGGACGTGGAAAAGAACAATATTGAATAAGCGGTGCGTTGGGCGGGAGCATCGGTGCGGAGTGCGTCCCGTAGGCGGTGGTCACCTCGCACCGCACCCATGTTTGGGGAGGGAAAGCTGTCGTCGTCATCGCCGCCGTGGTGTTGTGGGTCGAGAGCGAAGAGGTTGAAAACGTATCGTTTCGTTGGGTTTTTTTTATGTTCGTTGTTGCAAGGGGCAAATTGGCATAAACAAATATTTTCTGTGGGATCTTATGAAAATTCAGTACCGTATTTTGAGAGTGATGGGCCCGTTGCGGGCCGAAAACATGTTTTGTGCTACGGAGCGACACTTCAAAAGGGACGAATAATGTCATGTGATGTGAACAGCTTGATATGTTTTTCATTTACTGTCTGAACTGTTTGTTATGCGGAGCTTTGTGGAGTGCGGCGGTTTTGAGTTGGGTGTTTTTTTATCGCTATTCTATCGCTATTGCCTGAATTGCATAAATGTGGACAAGTGGGTTAGACAAGGAAATTCGTAGGAATGCATAACCACATTTAACATTACTTAATGGGTTCTATATTAAAACTCAGAAACATTTACGTATATGCGAGTATGCGAGCTCCGTGGAATCGGAGGTAGGCTGGATTGGCAAATTTACAGCTCAGTCAAAATTCGACTGTCATCGTCAATTCATTTATCAAAAATATCACTTTGAGGTTATGAGTTTTTTTCTAAATCGTATTTAAATTTCACATGGTAGAAGAATACGTTAAAAATGGGCGAATGAAATTAATCTGTGCGCAAGCATGCAAGTGACATGTTTTGACACATTAAATCCAAACTTTTGCAATATCTGCACCTAGTGTGTGAATATGCACTATTAATAATCGAAAGATCTCAAATCTCAAATGGTTCAAACTGCATTAAAGAGAATGCAAACTTCGCTTTTTACCTGTTTACTTTTTGTTTTAAAATTTTTCTAAAAATTTCATATTATTCCTGAATTTTGAAGTTTTCATCTGATTACACAGAAGATCACAGATGGGCTTTCCTCTTTTTGCGAAATTTAGCTAATCAACAATTGTTTTAAGCTTTTAGACCAATATGAGTTATCAAATGTCATGTGTTGCATTTTGGTAATCAGTTTGATTTAAACATACAATATGAATCATTTATTGGTAGCAAATTTCTCTGGTGAAAATGCTGTTAGCTTGTTTCTCACAACTTTAGCAAGAACTATCGTACTGATTAAAAGAATCTTGTAAAATCTTCGAAAAATAAATAATTTTATTGAAATTTATTGATAATGCATACACACATTTAATGTAAACGTAGGACCAAGCAACACCGAAACCATGTCCAACACTCAAACCTGTTACTAAAATATTTACAAAAATGGCCATTTTTAATAGTAACATGAGCAACGCGTTTTTCGAATCAAGGAGTCTTTACTGAAGCATTAATAGGCATTTGCGTATAAACAATTGATCGATCAACAACTTTCCTCGATCAACAATAAAAACCATCCATCCAAGTATTAACTTTGAATCCAAACTTTTGAATATTTCCAAACCTTCAATTTATGAAAAACATTTTACAATAAATACCATAAGGTTAATATTGAACGAATTACTTTCGACGAAGAGGTACGTAGCTCTTTTTCGAGTGGAAAATCCATGCCAGAGTGCCCGTACACCACATACAGCTCGCAAGCAACTTTTTGTTTTCCACTGGGTTAGGTTGACTATGTGAAAATTATCGAAACTTATTCGCTGTCCGTTCGACGATAGTTCGAGTTCAGTTGTATTTTCGACGAAATCTATATTGTAGAAAACAAGTACAACTCTTGACGGCACGCTCTGCAAAACGGAACGAAACAATTTTTGTCGCACCGAGAGGCTCGCAATACATACCCCAAATGATACATGACGCTCGCAGAACATTTTCTATGTGCATTTTCGGTGTGCACGACTTGCTAGTACGGTTCCTTTGCACTCAGTTGTTATGGCATGGGGGTTACTTCGGGTTGCTACTGCCATGCTGACTGAGGGCCAATCGTCGACGCTGATTAGATTTCGGCATTTCTCGTTGCCATTGAGTGAATGCTAAACCGGTGCTGTGTCTCTCTGTCTGCAACGAGAAATCGGAGAAAGGCATGTGTTCAAAATATGTCGACTTTGGGATGTGCGAAGCTAAGATGATAAAACAAGTTTTGCCGAAAAACGACTATAAGTTGACAAGAAGTTGAGTCAATAAGTGAGTTGAGTTGAGTTGATATTAAATATCCATAGGAATAGTCTAGAGAAATAGTGTTTACTTCTCAATGGAGGTGGATTAATGTATTTTTTCCATTATTTTAGATTTCGAAAGGATCTAATAATTTTTTAATAATAACTTTGAAATTATTGAATTTGAAATTTTAAAAAAGTGAACTACTCAAAATCATAAGACATATAAGTTTATATTAAACCTAAATTTAGATATAATTTTTCTTTGGAAATAACGATAAGAAATGTTACAATTTTACAAATGGAAATATATATATTTTGCCTTGGTTTGCCTGAGTAATTCTATTGTTATCAAACAATTCAAGCAATTTTATTTTCAATGTTATTTATTTCCAAAAGCTTTCGATTTTTCAATAACTTTTTTAATATTTAATATTGATTGCATATATGCAAGTGCATGTATTAAACTACATATTCTATGTAATTAAAAGAAGATGTGTCTATTTTGAACATCACACTCAATTTTTTTACAATTTTCTTTAACTTTATAACATGTTTCTAACTTCTAATTTGTAACTATCAGTTCAGAGTACGATTGTGTCGTACATCGCAAAAACATGGACAACGGAAATACATCATGACATTAATTAAAGCGATGTTCTCAAAGTTGAAGGCAAATAAAATAATTGTTTTTTATATGATAATCAGTCAAAATACGCTACGATAATAATTGGAACAAATGTTGATTTTTTATGTAATGTTCATGTCATCTCGAATAATCATGCCTGTTCCGAATGAAAATACAACTTCTCGAAAGTTTCACCAAATACTCACAGTGCACTCAGCAAAGTGAAGTACGAAGGCATTAAACACGCACGAAAAGGTGCCGAGAGCCTTGAAGTAAACGTGAAGTAAACGAACTTTTCAAGCACTGCCCTTAGATGTGCTCCAGAGTCGGGTTACAGAAACAATTAGGACACGTGGACGTAAACGATGCGACGCATTACCGGTGCCTACTCGGTCGAATGGCAACGGAGACGTTTCAATCTGCTATTTTCAGCAGCGAGCCGAAGCAATTTCTATCTCACCGTAGCTCGCTGCCTATTTGGCACCCGGAACACTTTGGCAAACCAGCTTCTGACCCTTACTAGGCGACCGTTTGGGCCGGCGTTCGGCCACTCGGTCAGATAGTGATCAAATTATTGTGCTTGCCGAACGGTGCAATGCTCGGGGCACCTATTTTAGCACCTATCGTGTGAAAATGGGGAATTGGAGATTCTTCAGGCATGATTGTGCCTTTTTTTCTCAAATGCGGTCGTGTGAAAAGTGTGGCTCCAGCACAAAGGCGTGTATCGGTCTTTCGGACGGCCATTCGAAGAAAGAACATCCGTGCTCCTTTTTAAACGTGTCCAAGACCGACTGGTTTCCGCAAAAGAAAACCCCATTTTTGTTTATTCAGCCATTGGAGTTTAAGTTTTTTGTGTTTCAAATTAATTTTTGATTGGTTAAAATTCGGGTGCATTTAGCGAAAATGAGTGGGCCCATTCAGTGGCAGGTTGGTTGGAGAAAAGTGTAGAAGAAGTCTGCTTCTCGCTCCAAAAATCAACCAAGCGTATTTTGGACGAACGCGCTCAAATCACCGAAGAGTACGATGCACATCGAATAGGTTTCCTTTTTATCGGTCCGAATCGGGTGGAGGATGTGATTTCGTGGCAAACATGTTTACATAAGAACGATTCACGGCGCAGAGAGCAGCTAGAGAATCGAATTCCAGCGAGCAAACAATTTTGACGACAGAGCAGAAAAAAAACTTCCTGAATACAACTTCAATGAAAACCTCGGTGCTTGTCAGGCGGCTGGCGCTTGTAACAAGTGTGTGAGGCGTTTCGCGTGGAGCTGGAACGAGAATAGAGACACAATGCACACTCGCCATACCACGTTTTGCCTATCAAAGCCGGATATCTCATTGATGTACATCGAGTAATTGAGTTGGTCGCCACTTTGTCGCCTTCCGGACCATTTGAGAGCGTTGCGTTACGTGTCGAGGTTGGTGAAGGATATGCTGGAACAGCGGTATCGGCACCGCCCCGGCACAATGGCTGCCGTGCTTCCATTGCATCACACTACCCACACCTACACACCACACACACACACATGGCACGTAGCGTCGCTTCGATTGTGCCGAAAACAGTCGCGAGAGGCACTCGAACGCTCGTGCGACTTGTTCCCGACATTGTATTGCGCCAGTTTCGCTCGCTACCGACGTTTCCCAATAAATAGCAATGTGCTCTCGATCGCAACAGCTCGATAAATAAGCGGGGCGTTTTGCCGGGCGAGACACGAGTGGCCCCGTGCCTTCAATTGCGCCGAAAACCGGACGGATGCCTTCGCGCTATTATCTGCCGTGGTGGCGGGCTCCGTCAGGAAATTTATTGGCGCACGGAAATCGATACGTTACATTTGTTGTTTTATTTTATTTTCAACACAGTTGTTTTCGTACGCTTGGCCGATCCTTTATATCTTAATGCGTTTATCAGTTTGCGGAAGACTGAGAGGGGTGTGTGTGTGTGTGTGTTTGTGCTTTTTTTGTGTTTTGTATTCTCCCGCCACGGAACGAGCCGAGCTGCTGGGCTCCACGTACCACGTGTTTGTCTGCCGCCTAGTGCGGCAATAAGATAGGTCTATAAAATTCATCGAAACCCCGCGATGGCGATAAATGGGAGACGTGTGTTGAGTGTTTGACGGGGTGGGAAGGTCGGGTGTACTCAACCTTGTTCGTGTCGGAGCGCGGAAGGTTCCAGAAGGCCAGCAGAAAGCACCACCGGAACGATTTTTATGATTTGTGAGCCGATCGTAACCCCCCCCGGAGCTCAGCGTGTCGTCGCCCGGGTTTGGGCACAATGTCAAACAACAAGGCTGTCACCGGAATACCGCGCGCGTCTTCCGATGCGCGCCGTGAATGTGATCAACAGGGTGGAAGATGATTGTAACGACACTATCAAAGATTTAGTGTTTTGCATCGGAATTGAATTGTATCAGCCCGGGCCGGTGAGCTTGACGATCGCTGACATGTCAAGTGATCAAGTGAGGGATGAATAATTAGACGATACACGGAAATGCGATATGCGTGCGGCATAGCAGACGGATGCTTGCGGGAAGCTGCTTATGATTGTGCCATGTCGTTTTTGACGTTTAACTGACAAAACGTTTTGGGAACGAACATTTCCTTCGAATTACAACGGCTGCAAATACTTTTATCGTGAATGCTATTTATTCTTAGTATTTATTTAAATATTTACTCATTCGTTATTTCCTTTGAATGTCTTTGGAATTAAAATAAACACAAGTAATTATTGTGGCAACTTCTGGTTTTGCCATAGATTATCTCCGTAGGTGGGTAAATGAACCGTAACACTAAAATATCGCGACACTTTAATATTATTTTTGATTCTAAGGGAACTTGATTGTA